>NIJG01000004.1:2172453-2223548 GCA_002201625.1 Euglossa dilemma
GAGTACCGGGAAAATCCGGGTAATCTAATCGCGCGAGTGCGATTATTCCTCGCGCCGCGCTGGAATGCGTTTTCACAGGAAACGTCTCTCGACCTGGCGGCCGCGATTAAACAGGCCCCGGAATGGATCGACGTTTCGGTTAACAACGCTCGTAAAGTCCACGGCTATCGGAAGATCGCGCGTTAAAAATGACCCGTGCAGTCGCGAGGAATCGCGCGACTACCCGCGGCGCGCCTACCGGATCCGCTCCGTGCGTTTTCGCTTTCCGTCGCGCTCGGCTCGCTGCCCCGCGAGATTAATACGCTCGCGGGTACGCGTAACGATCCCCTCCGGAAGATCCGGAAGATCGTGCCGCGTTCAAAGGAACGAGCCTGTCATCCGAGGCCATTTCTCGAAACGTCTGGATCGGAAGGATCCTTTTCAGCCTCGAAGAAGTAGATCGCGAATCTCTTTAGTACGAAATTTCGCCGACGATCTGACGCGTGCCGATTTTCCCGGTTTGAAACAAAGTTGGAAACATCTTTGCCAGATGTGGGCCACGACTGACGTGTACACGCGAACGATCTCGTTTCAGCCCTCGACCGTTTTAATAAGCGATCCTCGGTTTCACCGACGACTCGAGGATCGGCCGATTGCAGATGTCGCTGTCGTCACGGTGTTCGTCCCGAGTCGGTCACGTTTCCCCGGTTCCCTCGGTTTCGCTCTTCGATCGCGCTTTTCCTCCCTTTCTTTCCGCCGATCCACGGACGAAACTCGTTCCATTCCGCGCGTGAGGTTGCACGGAGGCAAGACCGCGACCTCGACAGGGTAGCCGAGGAGTATGCCGGGTATCGCTTAACACCGGTTGCCCGTCCGAGAGCTCTTTGCCACGTCGGATGACACCGCGTAAGGGTATAGCCGAGGAAGAAAAAGGGGTCCACGGTGTATCGTATTATCGCCAACGGCGGCCATTCTTCTCGTTTTCTTGCCACTGCGTCTCCGATCGTCTGCCAGTTCGCGCGAAAGAAATTAGGCTCGCTCTTCTTACCAACCCTGACACGATTTTCCCCGACTATTAGACGCGTTTCTCGGAATATCGCGCGAATTTCGCGATATCGCTGGGAGGAACGGCAACGCGTGACAGCTGAATATCGGCGATAAATCGCGCTCGTTATCGCGACACGTGTTCCGGTAATTTTCTCGCGAACGATGCTCGGGAATCATCGATAGATGGTCGGTCGTTGCGTCAGTCGACGCTTCGATTTCGATCGGAATCGCACGGATAGGCGACGAAATGTCGCAGGAGAACGTGTCCCGTTGGACGGGTGAAAAATTTATTGCATGTTTGCCGTGCTCGTGTTTATTCTATCGATCCTATCCGGCGAGCTGATAAGCGATTTCGAAACTATGGCGATTCTGTTTGAACGACGGCGTGGCAGGGAATAAAATGCGCGGCTGTTTGATCGAGGGATCGATGGATTAGCCGGGGAAATATATATACTTATCGGGCGTAGTTACAGTTATCGGTTCTCGATCTCTCGAACAGGGAAACGCGAAAGCGCATCGTCGGAGCGCGCGTGATCCATTCTTTCCATCGCCAGACATAATTAAACGCTCTATCCCCGGCGTTGTAAAAGTAATCTATAGGCACGGTGAAACTAGCGAGGAGTAAAAAGCGCGTACGCGCGATTATTCCTAACCGTGTTCCCGTCGCACCGACTTATCGTCCGCGAAACATCGGCCATTCGCACGATTATCCGCGACGAGAGATGCTGACGCATGTGGCGCAACAGTGGGACGCAACGCGGCTAATTATCGCCCGGGTAATTAAAATGAGAACGACTGGGGGGGATCTCGTTGCGGCAGATGTACTTTCGTCTATCGGAAAGTCGAGCACGGTAGCGAGCTCCTCGGAGCAGCCTTCCACCAACTCGTAACGTCCTCTCCTCGTGCGTGGCGAGACCCGTTTGACGACTTGCCAAGGAACGGGGTCAATTGCATGCAATCCTGACTAATTCTAGGCGAGTTTAGGAGCGATAGTGGTAATACTGGTAGCGCGTACGCCTTCATTAACCGCGCGTCGGTCAACATCCGTCGAAAAGAAAGTGTCCTTTCGCCGTTTCCGAATTTCGTAACCGCGATCTCCGGTTGGATCGGAGATTCGAACTATGTGGCACACGGCTGTCTCGGCTCGTCTCCATTCCACGGTATGCCGCAACGATATCGTCCGGGACGTTACGAAATTCTACACACGACCGGCTCGACGTTAATAAACCAAGGATTAATGTATCTAATCGACGATACGTCTTCGCGAAGAGCGGAAACGCCTACCCGGAGTGCTCGCTCGATATTCCCCGGATAACCCGTTATTGCACGCGCATACGTATACGTATATTTAATTAATCGCCGGTCGTAATACAATGATTACAGATTCCCCTGATACCCCGTTTTATAAACCGCCGTTGCACCGATTAATATTGATTCGCGCGATTTATTATGCAACCCGTTTCCTCTCCCGTCCCTCGTTAACCTCGACCATCGGCCGTTCTCCCCGCGTATTTAGAACGTTTTCTACGAGTCTCGTTTCTCCCGGAATATTCCTCGAACGGCTGCATCGCGTCTGCGCCGTCTATTCCGCTAATAGCGGACAGTTATCGAAATGAATGGTCTCGTCCCGGGCTTGATTCCGATGCGCGAGCCACAGCGTCCATCTTATCCGCGCGTTCTAACTAGCGCCATCTTCCCGGCTCGGCTCGGCTCGGTTCCGTCGTTGACGAGGAAACAGAGCTCGAGGAGCCATAAGAAGCAAGTGACAGGGGACAGGAATGACAACGAAGACAAAGACAATGGGCAGCGAGTCGAGACCGGTGGACACCGGACACGGATTCACGGGAGCGTCTCGAGGAACGGTATCTCCATGGCGACACTTTATCTCGCGAGTAAATGGTTAAATTGCTCGACATTATTAACCGGGTAATATACCGTTAGAACACGAAGATCCAGCCGAAAGAAACACACGAGCCGGTGCTCGTGGTCGTGCTCGTCGTCTCTCCGCCGAACTTGCACCGGCGCGAGAAATTCCAGCGTCCCGCACCCCCGTCGCTCGCACCTGGACAAACACGTGTACCACCTACGTGTATACCAGCGTACATTCGACGCAGCTTGTCCTCCATTTTATCCCTCCCTTCCCGTACCCCAGTTTCGTCCGACGTCCCGTTTAATTGGTTCCTGTTAACATCGATCCTCCGTGTCGACGCCCGATAAGGTCCGCGGGGCTCTTGCTTCTCCGTTTTGCTTTCTGCGGCTTTCACTGCGTTGGTTTTACTTTTCCCTGGAATCACTCGTCGAGGCTCGTTCGTAGTTACCAACCCCCGAGGCGGGGACGACCTCGTTCGAGGAACCACCACCTCGCGTTCCCCGCGAAACGACTTTATTATTGCGACGAGCGGCGCACGACCGGAGGAAAAACCCGTGGGCCTCTGGCGTCGGCGCTTCCGAGGCGTCGCGAGTCGATTGTCCAGGGCCACGTGCGGCCGAACCGTCGCGCAATAAAAGGGCCCGGCTCGTAAAGTTTCCGGCGTGGTTGGCAGCCGAGCGACGAACGAGCGCAATAAACGGCCCGGAGACGTTTCACGACCCGCCGCGACACGGCCGAGGAAATCGTTGACCGCTCGCTGCTCTCCGTGGAAAATTGCCCGGGGTCAGTGACATCGGTGCCAGGATGACCGCGACTGTTGCACCTGCGGCCAGGAACCGGGCGTCTGAAACCGCAGAGATCACCGCGCGTCCTGCGATCCCGCGGACGCTTCTCCGCGTGTGGGACGAGCGCGCGCGCCGCGACGACCGCGACGCCCGCGATATAAATAGGATGACGCGATACCGCCGCTCGAATTCCCGGGAACGACGCTCGGACGAGAATAACGAGGAATAGAGAATCGCAGGCAGGAAGCTTTCGGAGATTGCTAAGTCAGCGAGATCCTCGGCCGGAGGTTTTCCGCGTCGAGGATTTCTCCGCGAGAAGTAAGTTGCTACGTGATCCAGTCGCTTCGGGCTCGAACCGGGAATCCCGTCTGGTTGATTGTTTATACGAATTAGGATTTCCGGGATGTGAGTAACGGCGAGAGACGGCGGGTGTCAAATAATAAATAAATCGGCTCGCTGCGAGCCGCGGATTCGCGGTAGACCAACCGCAGTCGATGCTAGGAGAGATAACACGTACGGAGAGATAATAAATTCCTCCGGTTAGGGAACGATGATCTAAGTATCCTCGCGGGACAACCTCTGGCTACGATGTTCGTAAATTACCGACTGACCTGTGTAAACTCCGAGCCTGCTGTTGTACTAATAGATCCTGCAGTATCGTGAAAGCCGAACGTGACGAAAGTTACGTGTACCACCTTCGTTCCGGCGTGTTTCTGACGTACAACGCGCCAGACAGCCCGACGTTTGCATTACAATTACGCTACAAAACCTTATGCTACCAGACCCGCGAATTTCCCAAAGATTTCCCAACATTTGGTAAACATCTGGCGCGCATACGTCACGAGTCTCAAAACGAAAGAAAAAGGAGTCGTTGGATATAGGAAAGATTGGTGGAACGATCGCAAATCGATTACAATTACGCTACAAAACCCAAATCCAGACCCGCGAATTTTCCAAAGAATTCCCAAACTGTCGCGCATACGTCGCAAGTCTCGAGACGAAAGAGGAAGAAGTTAGATACAAGGAAGATTGGTGAAACGATCGCAAATCGATTACAATTACGCTACAAAACCACAGTCCAGATCCGCGAATTTCCCCAAAAAATTCAAAAACTATGGCGCATACGTCGCGAGTCTCGAGGTGAAAGAAGGAGTGGTATACAAGGAAGATTGGAGAAACGATCGCAAATCGATTACAATTACGCTACAAAACCGAAGTCCAATCCCGCGAATTTCCCAAAGAATTCCCAAACTGTCGCGTGTACGTTGCGAGTCTCGAGACGAAGGAGCAAGGAGTCGGATACAGGGAAGATTGGCGGAACGATCGCAGATCGAATCGATGAACAGCCAGCAGACGTTGGTCATCGACGGCTAGGTCGTAAAGATCGACGCGGATCCACGATCTGATCGACAGCGCGGCATGGATGAACACGACGCCGCCGTGGCGAAATTACACGACACCGTCTCTGAATTTATTAGACCGGCTCGACAAATGAAAGGACGCGCGCTAAATTAATGGCCGAAGGCGTTAATGTCTGATTCGTGGTTTGTTTTTCCTCGGCTGTTCGCCGGTTCGCTCCTCCGGTACTCGCGTTCAGCCCAACCGACCATCCAGGGTCGCGGGCCGACCGGAATAGCTTGTATAGTTATATACACGACGGTTACATTAGAGGCATTACAGATGTCCAGAATAGCGAATGACATCAGCGGGCAAAAGTCGGACGGTTTACCTATGCGAGCCTCGAGACATCTGTTCAGCTCGTTTGACGATTATATTAGCGATTCTCGATCGAATGTTTCGTAAATGCTCGTCTCCTCGCTTACACCGGGGCATATCCTCGGGAATGTTTGAGGAGTAGACTCCGCGAAGGTTAAACACTCTGAAACGCATCCTTGCGTTAACTCGTTAGACACCTCGTCCATCTCCAGGGTCTAAACTCTCCTTTTAGTCGGAATTAAATCGAAGAAAAAAGGAAAACGCGTTAGCACCCTTCGAATGGACTTTATCGAACAATTCGAAGCAAAAATAAATATCGTAAACAACTTATTCCTGGCAGTAGACGAAGGTTAGACGCTCGTTTAATTAGTACCCTATAATTGCTGTTCGCGTGATTGAAAATCTCCGTTTCGTCTCGATGACGTTGGCGTCTGGTATTCCGTGGCATGAGATCAGACAAACAACGCTGTTCCTGGAATTTTCTTAATAGATTTCATTTCGGCTCCTACCGTGTTGCATTGCCCGTTATCCCTCGGCGCCAGAATTGAAAGTAAGAGAGAATTAGCCGACGTTTGACGCGTTGATTCGCTTTTGAACTCGATTCCTTCGACGAATCGAAGAGTCTGCGCTCCGCGACGGAGGCAGGGAACTTTCGCCTCCGCGTTCGACTATTACGATAAGAAAAATATCTGCACGAAGAGGTAGCATTGCCCTCGTTCTCGCAATCTGTCATTCCGCTCTGAGGAACGAGAGCGAGCCGCGAACGCACTTTCTACCGCGTCGTTTTTCCAGCTGTCCGCGGAAGTGCGCCGATAACCGCCTCATTGATAAACGGGAACAAGCCTCGCCACTTTGCGACGCTTCGCGAGCATCCTCCACTCTTTGCTCCAGCTTCCTCCGCGAAACCGCGAGGAATTCCTCCGATTCCAGATATTTGGCCGGTGTCCAAAGCAAGCCGAAGCCAGCATTGAAAATAATACCGGTTTCTCCGAAAAACCAGACCCGCGGAAAGCTCGAAATCACGCGGCGGCACCTATTTATAGGCTCGCTTTCGCGCGACATTTAGAGCTTCGACTGTCAGCGTAATAGCGTTCCCTCTATCTGTGTCTCTGCGGAGACGTTCCCTCGATTTCTTTGACGAAGGTGAAAAGCGCTAGCGGAGACTAGGTTTTGGAAAGTTGCCCGATTGGTGACGGTCTTCCGGTTGGAATCACGCGTCGGATCACGCGCCTGGTGGCGCCAAGATAGTCTGGGCGCGTTGTTTTAACCACCCTTGAGTCGAGCGAAAGAGAAAGAAGGAACGACGTTCGTTTGTTCGCCGGTCGAAATCGTATCTCATCGAGTCGGGGATTGTTCACGGTTAGAGGAGAGCGGGATAAAAAGTAACGGTGCCGGTACATGAGCCCGGCCGGTATTACTCATCGCGCGCGCGCTGCGCATGCAGCTTTTGCCCAAGAGCGACCATAAAAATCAGGTGAAACTGGCCCGCTCGGGTGCTCGCTTCTTTCTTCTCTTCCTTCCCTTTCCTCTCCGTCTTTTTTTTTTTTGCTCCTCCTGGCTTCGTTACCTTTCTTTTTTTCTCTCGTTCCTTCTCTCTCTTTCCTTTTATCCGAGACAGTCGTCCGGATGGATCTCGCGATGTTATCGCGGCCCCCACGTTCCGTCCCCGTGAATTCCATTCGTCATCGAGAGATCGTGGACGCGATCCCGGAGCACCGCGATAAGTGGAGGTCCTTATTTTGACTGGTTCGACTCGCCGCAGCGTTTCACCCGATCAATCAAACCGGACGCGGCGGGATGCTTTCTCTCTTTGTCGTCCGGTGATCGACGCGCTGGCTAAGCCGAATACCCAAGGAGGAAGAGAACGCCGGGCGCCGGGGTTGGATCGAACGGGGGATGGCGAAGGAACGAGGAAGGTGGAGGCTGGTGTTTTCGATCGATCGAGCGTGAAAGAGAGGGAAAGAAGGTGGAACGCAACGAGGAGGATGGAAACGGGCTGCGGAGAGAGGTCTTGGCCAAGTATTCAGCCGCGTTGTGCGTCAAACTCACTTACCTACGACAATCGCCCGGGGCTGTGCCGGTTTTCTGTCTTGGGACGAGCGGATCCGCTCGATCTCGCCGGGCAGACCTGTTATTACACGGGAATGCGAAAAAGGAGGACCGGACCTTCGCAGATCGAGGAAACTGTTAAAAATGTATGGCCGTAGCTGAACACGCCTGACCGCCCTTCGCTTCTAATAAACGTGGCTAACGTACCGAGGAAGAGTAGACGTGCCACGTATATAGAAAAGATTCAGCGCGTTGGGAGGCGGCCGAGTCAGATGTCGATGGAAATTTTACGGCGGTCAAGGCTGGGGCTACGATTTCTCGGAACCGTCTGCGCGAAACGTTACATCTCGTCTAGCATCGCTAATAGATTATTGCCAGCACTACCGAGCCGGTCCACGTATTTTTCTTGTTATTAAAAGCACGCCGCAAGTTTCCGACGGAATTAGCTCCTCGCGGACGCGCTTGTCTTCTCGTAGGAGACATCGTAAATCTGCCGGACAGCTCGAACGTTTCCTGCAAGGGGGTCGAGGAGTAGAGAGTTTCCGCGGTTATTACGGGATAAAATTACCCGGGAATAAAATATATCGAGCATTCTTTAACCGGACCTCGGGTTAATTATCCTTCGAATAAAATAATCTACCTCGACGTATATGCCCTTTAATCTTATTTCACGCGACTCGCTTTCCGGCTGCTGCTGTCGGAGTAAATACCGAGATACCTACTTATTTCCTATCATCGTACCAACTTGTTACGTCGTTAGTTCTATTCGTTTCGCGAGTAAGTGTTCCACGCTTCTGATTTCCCATATTAACAAGAGCAAAACCTCCAGAACGATACAAATCGCGATTTAAAACGAGGATGGCTATTATAGATCCCGAAAAATGACGGCCCAGATACTAAATCGATCCGACGCGCATTCCACGCTTGAGACGTTTCGCACTTCTGATTCTAGGCTATTAATAACAAAAAAAGAAAAATGGAGGAAGACACGCGAAAGACGCGAGTCGTTATTCGGAATAAATCCGATTGTTAAATTCCGAAAAACGACGGTACGGATATTAAATACGAGGAAGGGAGAAAGCGAAGGAAAGGAGAAGCAAGCGGAAATTCTCGTTATCTCTGCTCCCGGATAAAAAGGTGGGGAACGGCGCTGGTTTTGCGCCACCCCCTGTCGACGCGGCGCGCGATCTTGTATCGTCGGGACGCATTGTCGAAGATGGAAGATTGCAGGAGGCGCGTGTAAATTACGAGGCGTGTGCGTGGACCAGAGCCGCGGAGATTTAATCGCCACCCCGAATGAATACCTCGGCCATGTTTATTACGCGAAAAGGATAATCACGCGGTCGGTAGAGATGGACGGGGACGACGTTTACAGCGTCCTCTCGCGGCGGCGGCGGGGAAAGCCACGGCGTCCTTTCCAGGCCGTAAACTCTCGCTTCGTAACTTCGGCAGTTGTAACATATAAATTACTGCCGCTTGCCCACCGTTCATCGTAACTTACCAACGTTGTCCTCCTAGAAAACGAGTTATGACTGCGGATGTTGCAATCCGCGAATCACCGCTCGGTAATAATCCGCTGGCCAATCGTCCGTTTAGGAATTAATTCGCAAAACTCGCTGCTGACCGATAAACAACCTCGCAACGTGTAAAACAACTTCGGCCGCTGTTTGTCGGACTTGCAGGGAAATGTCGGGTGTCGCAACGCTTTTCGTCGTGTTCCACGAAAACTCGCGAACCAGGTCAACGTCTTTATATTACGTTTACGATGTAAACTCGCGCAACATCGATTTCTGACCCAGAAATTGCGAGTCGCTATCGATCGGTACGTTAAATCTCGATATCTCGCCGAGGTGTCCTTTCCCCCGCTCTGCGGACAGTTGGAATTGGCATGCAGATGGCCGGGGAAACGAAAGGCAATCCAGAAAAGAGGGAATCGCGTATCTCGGAGTTTATTAGCCGCTCTCTAGACGTCAAATTAAACCGGTTCCTCTGGCAGATACATCTCGCGCTGTTTCCACCGTAGCACGGTAGTGCCAGGTAGACCTGTCAACAGCATTAATGTGATTCAGGGGTGCGAGCATGAGCGTTCCCCGCACTATTTACATGCGTACAGTTTGCCGGTTCAGATCACAGGGGAAGATAATGAGACACGTTGACCTGTCGCCGCGTTCGTCCCTCGATCGGCCCGTTCGCCACGCTTCGTGAATCCTCGGCCGTCCTCGGCCTCTCCGTCCTTCTCTCTCCCTTAGCCACCTTTCTATTTCCCTCTCGCTCGCTCTCCTTCCCCCACTCCGCCCGCCGCGAACGACGAGCGCGACCCGTGCTCCCCAGTCATTCCGTTGACAGCGTTCGCCGCGTTCGTATCGCGTGGATCTTCCCGTGAAAGTCGATGACAGCTGTCAACAGCGCCGCGCGCGACCGTTGGCAGGTGAACGCGTAGTTGCTTGCGAAAGAGTGCCGAGCGTGGTTCGTCCATTGTTGCCCCGCGACCTTCGCTTCCCGTTCGAACGCGACACGCGAAGGCGAGTGAGAAGTATTCGAAGGGATGTTGACAAATGTGCGATTGGTTACACGGTGACGGACACGCGAGGCGGAAACGCGAGTGACAACGACCTCCAGCGGAGGAGGTATACCATGAGCTGAAGTGTTTGTAACACGGCGACACGAGCACACGGCCGATGGACAGATGTTGAATCTGAACATTTACAACGTCGTCGGCAGCATCGGCACGATGGTCTTTGGGAGCAATAAATTTCGAATACGAAGGTACGCAGCGATTTCAATAACGCCTACCATCGGGCCTCTTTTTCGTTTCGATCTTTTACCATCGGTCGAGCGTGCTATTATCGATTCGTCTTATTGGGAATTTCGTATTCGCGAAATCGAGGAGGTAAAAAAAAATTATAAACTCGGTATCATCGTCGAATTTAACCTTAGATTACATCGGGACAAATATTCTCCGATCGTACGTGCGGTTCGTCTTGGTAAATAGAACGTATTTGGGATATCTCGGTCTTATCTTAACCGATTTCTCGCGGCTGGCAGATCGACGGATTATCAATCCATTCACGTTTCTCCTTCTCATCGGAAGAATTCGATAACATCTCTACCTGCCGCGTGCGGCGACCGTCGCGACGCTCAGCGGCCGGGAACGGAACTGCGGCGTGACGCGGTTTCAAAAGTGGCGGTCATCGGTCTGCGCAACCCTCGGTGCGCGGTGTGCCCGAGACGGGAAGGGAATTTCGGGCGATACGCCGAGCGGATCGGCGAGAAGAGACGTGGGTCGCACGTAGGAAGCGGGATTCGGTTCATTGGAGCGCGATTGGCCCTGCCGCTCGGTTCGCTCGCCACGAAAGCATGTCGCGGTTGAAATACGCCGAAAGGGGTCGTGGGTTCGCGGAGGAAAAGGTGACCACGGAGGCGTGCAAGAAGCGCGCGCTATCGCCTCGTCCATTTTCACCTGTTTGATAAAAAGATACGGTGGCTCGGCCGGCGCGCGTTTTATCGGCGTATTTGCGTGCGTGTATTGTACGATAAGTAGAAAGTTTATCGTCCGGCGAGCTTTCCGCTTGACAGTGATGGATGAACATCGTGGATAGTTTTCTTGTCGCGAGGTCCGCGTATCGACCGATCCGCTCGCAAAAAGGGATCCACGGGACGAATTAATAAGGTACACGAGCGGCGGAAGCCTTCCAAGGTAGCCGCGAACAAAGACTCGTCTATTTCTCCGCGCTCTGCCATCGGGCAATAATGCGTCGATCGTTGCTCCTGACTCGCCTTCGAAAACCTTTCCGTTTCTTCCTGACCGCGTTCGCTGACCGGATAAGCGAAATTAGCGACGGTGATCTCGACGTTGTAGCCTTCGTTGGAACTCGCAGTTTTACCGAGGACAGTCCTCGTGGAAAAACCGTTGCACCGAGCCCGAATGACGTGTCTAGCTTTCCGCGTGCGCCCGTTTTAATTAACCCATCCACCGGGCGGACGTACACGCTCGATACGGTCGGTAGATAGAGGTATAGGTCGGCTAGTTCCAGGGGAATCGGCTTACGTAGCCTAAGAAGTAACCGAGCGAGCGAAGCCTGGGAACTTCTCCGTTCGATACGGCGGCAACAGGCAAGAAAGAAGAGAGCAGAGGCGAGCGTGTCCCTGGCTCTCCTGCTGCCTCGTACTCTATTTGTCGTGGATCGTGATCCTCGCGGCGTCGCGCAAGGACGCTTTATTTATCGCACTGGATGATCGGGGACTCATCGCTCGATTTATCACCGATTCGCCACCGATCCGCGAATACCTTACCTCCGTTGCACTCAGCAATGACACCGGCGTGGTCCTCTCGTATTTCTCCCTCTCCCCACCTTCCCCTACCTCGCGACGCCTGTCCCTCGCTCTTTCTCGCACCCTCGTCACCTTTCTCCGGCACTCTCTTTCTCCCAATCTCCTAACTATATTGTACGTACACCGCGTGGTAGGTTGTTATTTAACTGCCGGATCAAACGGATATTTAACCGGTTAATTTAACGTTTACACGTTACGACGCGACGGCCGTATTTATTTCCGCTTCTTGCCGCCAGCGAACGGTGCCTCGCGTATTTACGTGTTGCAGTACGTTAAACGTGTAACTCAAACGTGTTTATCGTTCCTTCTTTCATCCTTCCTCCTTCGTTTTTTCATCCTTTTAATCGGACTTCTCCTTTTTTCGCTGCCCCCTCCCCTCCCCTACCGGCAGGCCCCTTTCGCTTGGCTCTCGCTGTTCGATTCGTAGCCCAAGCGGCAATTAAAGGAACTTTATAGGACGTTTCCATTTCGCCGGATTGAGCTCGTGGTACGCGCCACGGGCTGAATTACTGCAGGAAAGGTGAAATGCCAATGTTGTATCGCGCCGTTCAACTTGCAACATCGTTTCAAAACTTCTCTCTCTCTTTCTTCCTCTCGCCTCTTCCTTTCTTCTTTCGTCCTTCGCGCCGACAGCCGGGTTTCTCCTTCGTGAAAACGAAGCGCAGCTGCGACACGCAAATTGCGAACAAGCCTGTCGGTAATAAACAATTGTTACCCTTTTTGCTGCAATTGGCCGCGTCGCCGCCGGTACACGCCGGTCGGCGAGTTCGCGAAAGGACGGTGAAATTATCGCCCCTGTCCCGGCGAATGTTCGCGAATGAATATCGGATTTGAGAAATCTTATCGCCGTCGCCGGACAAAGAGAGGCACGGATAAAAATTTGTCCGGACGAGAATCGAGGATTAACGATACAGCTGCATCCTCTCGGAGGGCCCCGGCCGTTTCGACTTAGGCAACTTCGGTATCGATAAATCCTTCGGATCTTCTTCATCTTTCCGTAAACTGGCCCATTCTCACGTTCCACTTGCGCCGATTAAGACACGCGAAAATTCGCCGGCGAAGATCGGTGACCTTTCGAATTAGAGCCTTTTCACCGGGGCTATCTCGCGATCGGCGCCCTGGCGTCCGCTCCGGAGTTGGCTCTCGTCGTCGTATTCGCGACGCGACTATCGGCCATCGCTTTCCCCGTTGGTCGCCGGCATTATGGACCCCCAATTACCTCTAATTGCGTTCGCCTGACCCGAGAGATCAACGCGTATCCATCGTTCGATCCAGTTCAGATCGGAGCCACCGAACGGATTGATTAGCAAGAATTAGAAACGGCCGGAAGCGGGCTCGCTATCTCTCTCGGGAGCGTCTCGGACCTGGCAGCCGGCTTTTCCGGTCCTCTCGTTGCGACACGCTCCGTTGTGTCTGACATAATGGACCGTTGTTCTCTCACGGACGAGACTCTCGGGCCTTACGACCGGCTGCTCGCCAGTGAATCCGCTCCGTTCGTTCCTTCCTCGCCGGAGATTGCGGTAAAATGGCAGAGGCTGCGGTAAAATGCTAGAACGAAGATCGAATATCAATTTTGTAACTTTGTTCTATATTCATCGCCGCTTTCTCGAACCCGTTTATTATTCCCGTTACCGATGACGAGCAACACGACCGGGGAACGAGATAATCGCGTAAACACGATGTACAACACGGCGACGCGAGGATGCGTAATATCAAACTGGTATCGGTCGAATAAAAAAGCCGAAAGAATCGCGCGCAAATTACCGCGATATCTGCGTATCACGCAAGCCCGTGAACAGTCGCCGGTTTATTAACTCGAGTTTCTCGGTAAATGCGCAGACTAATGTGTCATCGGTGAACTCCTCGTCTCTGCTTCAATTCCGCGTACCGGCTACACCCATTCACTGGTTGGCTGGCTTTCAATCAGGATGGCCCGACCTCTGTGCTGGATGAAATATCGCCGCTAATGGACTGTTCAATTAAATCGCTCTTCTCGGAAAATAAATCCATCAGCTAGGAAGGGGACACGCCTCGGGACCGCGTTTAACGGTAGACCAGTCGTTCCACCGGTGGAATCGCGGTTACCGTATTTCACGCGGGTTTCCCGCCCGTGGAAAATCAGCGTGACGAAACGATCCGATCGCGATAGAAGCCCGGGGATCAACCGCGAAGATTTCCCTTCGCGCTGAATCGAATCGGATACGATGCGTCGTTAACATCGCAAACAATGCATGCGAGGACGCGGCCACACGCATCCGTTCCTAGACGCGGCTCTGCAGCCGGGACTTAATGAGCCGTCGCTCGTTTTCTGACGAGATCGCGGCGCTGCAGCTCATTAGCTTTCACGCCGGGACCAGGCTGCACGCACACGACCGCGTATAAACACTCTCGGATACGCTTCCGAGTTAACGTCGCGAAATATTAATTGCCACGTGCTGTCTGCCATCGAGGGTGACACCTGTCCCTTCGTTGTCCTCGTACAGGCGAAATTTTCGGCCCAGCGTCTTCGTCGCTTACGGCGGAACGAAATTACACGCCAAGAATATCTTGCAGAAACATCGCGATTCATCGTACTCCTCGGTGGTGTTCTATGGTAATTAGTATCACGCGAAATGTCGATGAACCGTACTCGTGTTTTCGGCAATCCTGAGAAGATGAAGGTTTACATATTTATAGTATGTTGCTTCAACGAAGCTTGCTGGCGTATGAGATCACGCGTAGGATTGTTCTATTCTAATATTTGGAGGTGAATATTTTATTTATAACTGAACTGTTTTGTACCGTTGGTTGCAAGGAGGAAGGTTTCGAAATAGAACCATCTATATATGTAACGCAAATGAGATGTCTGTCAAAATACATTGGCGAGGGCGTTAACGCGGGACAGACCGAGCTTGCAAATGTCAATGGACACTCGGAACGACATCCTGGACCCGGGGAACGAATGTTCATGGCGTCGGACAATCGAAGGGAATCGACCGGAGCGCCGCCGCTCTGAATTCCAGCGTCTCCGCGCTCAAAACCCGTCGAGCTTGCGCGCGCTTGGAGCGATCGATAAAATGATCCAGAGGCATTTCTATCAACGTTCGGCGACGATCGTGTCCGTGTCGGTGAACCCGTGTCACCGGCTGTCAATATTAGCCGAGCGGCCGAGACGCGCGATCGATTCCTCGAGACAGCCTCGTGACGCGGAGCGACAGGATATCGGCTCGATAAGATCGCGGCGTTACGGCTCGGCTGGCTCGATCATCCGTTCGATTTTCTCGGGTTTCTCGTCGTAATTGGAGAAACGGTTGCCAAAGCAGAATTAAGCGGTCGAAAAAAGATCGCGTTCGCGGGACCGAAGCCAATTAATTAGTCAGCGTTCAGTTTCCTCCGATCCTCCGCGCGGTGATCGTCGGAGAGCCGATTGCGAGAGATTCGAACGAGACGCTAGTTCAGGAAGATCGAAGGAACGCGGGTATGCAGAGCTACTGCTTCACGGATGAAATCGCTTTTTCTACGGATTATCTATTTGGACGAGAGATTCCAGAGCGCGTAACGGAGGAACGATACGCGCTAGAAGATTAGGAGAAAAATTTATAGTCTCCGCTCGGTAATCCTGCAACATCTCTTTCCCTGTTACGCGATCCCGAGTATATTTATCTCGCGAACGATACCCGGGCGTAAATTACCAAAGTAATAATTATTTAATACCGTGCCCAATTTATGCGTCTTCGTTTCCCTTATTACCGTCCCGTTTGAAGTATTCGGTATTTCTAGATTCTACGATCTCTAGATTCCTCGAGCTCGCTGAAAAATCGTCCCGCTGCGTTACTGTTGCTCGCGCTAAACTGTCTATTAACCGCGTTCGATCGCACGAAATATAGGTTTTATTCGCAGACCGGTTGTTGGACCGGTTCGTTGGAAATAGACACACGGAGGAAATAAATTATCGGCGGATTTAGAGCTAATCGACGCGTTTATCATCGACGCAGCCCTCTAACGAGGACCACCCTCGCTGACGAAAATGACACGCTGGCCGATGCTTCCTGGCGGACCAGGTTTATTCAGCGCGAAGCGGAGCGGAGTACGACGTCGTATATAAACCGCTAAGTCAAGAGTTTGACTTTAATCGACTGACTGGACTAGAAGCCATTGCTGGCTTTCGCTGAGAGAACGTATTTAGATGTTCGAGTTCTCGTAGAGAGGAAAGGGGCTAGTTAGAAGCTACGCCGAGTCTCTCCGAAGGTAGAATATCCTGGCCAGGACTCGGACGGACCTCTCGGGGATCTTTCAGTGCGATCGCAAATATTTACCCGATACACTCGGTACACCGAGAGAGCCCATTTCGAGAACGCTAATCCGTGGCACGATCGCTTCGTTTCGATATCCCACCGTTCTCGTCCCTACTGGCGGCCAGCGCGTGGGCGTGCATCCGCGTGGAACTAAATCAAGCCGGTGGTAAAAAGTCTCGTTGAAAGGGTGCGCGAAATAAAACCGCGGCAAGGGCCCCGGGCAGGAGACGCTCGCGTATACCTGCGAGCGGACGCGAATAGAGACGTCTCGCGATTTACGGCCCGGTGAGCCCGGCCGGATCGTCCTATGAGTTCCCGCTTGATTTATGGAAGCTCCGGGTGCCGGCGATCCCGGGGAGAGGTAATCGATTCAGCACCGGATAAATCGTGCCGGAAAAGTCGCCACGGAGCCCTTCGGCGGGGAGAAGGCGGACGCGAGGACCTCGTGCGCGCGATTTCATGCATCGCGAACACGTCGCTCGGGAAATTCGTCCGGCAAACGTTCCAGCCCGAGAGGATCCGAGGGAGATAGTCGTTATTGAGATGTTCCAAGCGACTGAGGTTAGGGTTCAGACTGTGCCGCCATTATTTCGCTCGGTTCTGAAACGATTTTATTGACTGTAAATACTATGGACAGTGTCTCGGGACTTTTAGACGAGCCTATCCTTTTCGACACGCGCTCTTGCTACACCGCATTGTCTGGAATTATTAACAGCCTTCTCCTACGTACTAATAAAGCGCTTTCGTATTACCGGTCTAATGGCACTCGATATATCACGAGGTTTAAAAAGCGGGAGGAGAGAGAGAGAGAGGGGAAAAAAAGGTGGAAAGAATCGTCGGATAACGAAAGCTAGACTTTCACGAACGCATTTGTATGAATTACGAGACGTTTATCAAGGGTTTCAGAGTGTCGCGCTTGCCGTGGCATTATTTACTCTTACCGCCGCGCGATTGTCCACTTTCTAATAATTCTCATCAGGTTTGAACACTCGGTCATCAGGCAGACTCTTAATGTCACCGGGCTGGCAGCTTATTTCATCGCGCCGTCTATTAAACGCGACACTTTGCCCGTCGAGTGGCTATCGCGAGTCGCGCCGCGAGTTATCACAAAGGATAGCACGCGAAGGACACTCGGGACCAGATGAATATCAGCAGCCTCGTCACGATCTGAACCGTTGCCGGGTGAACCTATCGGTATTCAGCCGTATTTCACCTTGAGACCGGCTCCGCGTGCACGGTAGCCGGACTCGTTCGTAGGCGGAAGAAAACGTGACCCTTTGTTTGGGCACCTCTGCTTCTGGGAAATCGGTCTGTGCACCACGGCCTTCTCCTCCTTCTCTTCCATCTCTTCCCCGGTGCTTTCGTCATTACCGCGGAATGTCAGCTGGGAATCGTTTACGTCGCGGTGTAATTGTCCCGGCGAAATTGAGTTCTCGGACGTCGGGACGAGGATTAATCGAAGCCCGAGTCCGCCAGGGTACCCCTTTCTATGATAAACGTCCCCGACGGTCGATTCGACACGGTAGGCAAACCAGGTTTATCTATTATCCCTCGGAATCGAACGAATGGCGCTCTCCCTGTTAGCGTCGCAGCTTCTGGGTTTTACGATTCGCCTGGCCGGTCCTGTCCCGGAGCCTAACGTCGCTAACATCCTGTTCGACTTAATGGCCAAGTGGACGCGAGCCAGATCGCCTTTTTTTCGCCGGACCGATCGATTATCGTCGTTTACGCGCGTCAGATTGGATCGATGGCGCCGTTCAGCGTCGCTTTTTTGCACGGCTCGCCTCTTTCCAGCTAACTATTCGCGATGCGTTGGGTAACCGCGAAGATAAATAGTTCCGATGGGGCTTCGTTACCGGCCGGCTGGGCAACGCTTCGAAGTGTCTCGTAAAATATGGCAAAGGATATTAGACGGATCGATCCGTCGGAAGGATAGCAATTTACCCGCGGACGATATTAAACCTTACGGCTTCGCGGCGAGTTACGCGGAAACGATTCCCGACGTCGACGGTCAGGCCCTGCTCGTCACACTTGGGCCGCGATATCGCGGCAATAACCCCTGTAATACCAGTGCCAAACGGACCTTTAACGCCGACAGCTGCGGGACTTTTAAGGCCGTTCGCGGTATGCCCTTTCGTATCGCCACCGTTAACAGACATCGAATTCTTTTCCCCGCTCGACGCGGCTTCGTCGTTCCTCGCTTCCCTCTAGCCGCTCCGTCTCCATTAACCGCCTTAAAAATCTCCTTGTCCGTTATCCTTTGTCTTCCGACGCCTCCAAATGACTATTTAGTTCCCACCATTCACCTTCTTTATTTTGCTTCATTACTTTTCCATCCGAGGCGGTTTAGCCAGCGATCTAACCTCCCTCATCCATCTTTCCTCCTCCTTCTCTTCTCTCTCTCTCTCTCTCTCGCTCTTTCTCTCTTTCGCTCTTTCTCTCTTTCTTTCTCTCTCTCTCTCTCCCCCCTCGCCCGGTTTTTGCCATTATAATTACCGTACCGCCGACTTCTTTCTGCGTTCTCGTTACTCTCCTTGTTTTTCACGCGCTCGCCGTCTGTATGCTAACAACCGCATGCTCTCAAAGACTATTCCTGTAATCGCAATTGTCCATTGACACGGTTCAAACCTCTCGAAACTGGGTTTCGATCCACGAGTAGGGTAGCGTGCGCGGAGAAGCCTAGAAAGGAGAAACGTAGCCGGCCGATGATTCGGTTCCATTGATTAGACCGCCGATTCAAGGAGCCAGGCCTTTGATCGATTCGTTTTGCTCCCGTGCGCCGCGCTATTGATTATACCAGTTCTCCATCACGCACGGTATTATGATAAATTGCACGCGTCGAAGTAACTGTACCGGGCATTACTACCGGCGTGCTTAATAATGTAACAAAAACGTTCGTGCGTCCACCGATTAGCGGCGCGGTTTATCGCTGGCCGATTATCGGATCGGCGAGTTACGATTCATCAGCGATCGGAGAAACGATCTCTCGTTATTCGGAGCGTTTCGCGACTCTGATCGAGCGAACAATTTCGAGGCTCGGTGGTTGTGCAAGGGAACGAGGATGAAATAATAACCGATCCGTCGCGATGGCGGCGCTCGAGGAGGCCTCTCGCGATCGTTAATTATTCCCATGGCAAATATTTTTCACGTTGCTGCGCGAAACGTCACGTTCCATCGAGCAGCGTTCCATCAAATCGACGTTTCCTAATTCGCTGCGAGGAAATCGCACGTAGCCTAGGTGTCTCTTCATCATTTACGCGGAGGAATGGCGGCCGAGGCGGCAGCTGCGACGCCGCGGCAGCGATTTAATCAGCGCGCGAATTCCCACGGATTGGCAGCACCATTTACAATTAGTCTTCGTCATCCGGTTCGGCATTAATTTCTGGAACGAGCGGTCGCGCGCCAAGCGATCCAACGGAGAGGAGAGGAGGAGAGCAGCAGCCGCGTACGCGAGGTGGCATCGCAGTGAATTTCATGCCTGTCACCAGCGACCCGGAGACGCTACAATTCCTCGCCGAGGACAGGGGAACACGGCCCCCTTTATCGTCGCGGCTGTTTCCGCGTTATCGAGCTGCCGCCGTGTTCGCTGTTATTAATTCGAAGCGCCTCCGCGTTCACACGGCCTCCATGATCGAGCGTTTTGCGCTTTTATGGCCACCGATGGACGCTCCCGGTAGGCAAGTGCGAAATTTTATGGAGCATTATCATCGTGGAAATACGTCCCGACGAATGTGGCACGAGACCGCCGTGGCACGAGGAAAAATTATTTATGGCCAGACGAGACACCCGTGGATCTATGTCGGGCAACGTTTATTATTTACGGGTCGAGGTTGTTCGCGATTATCGATGTATTATTCAATTGTACCCGCATTCAATTTTTTACCTAAAGCGCATATTTCTGTAGACTAATCTTTGTTAGCAGCGAAAACAGTAATAGCTCTTTAATAGCGGGATATTTAATGGGAGGAATTATTCCCTCGAGCTAGTTCCTTTACACCTGTTGCTTCTCTAAACACGCTTGTTTATGTTCTTTAAATGTCCATCCAATTTGTTTACACCTGTTGCTTGTAAACGCGAGTGTTTACGTTCTTTAAATGTCCGCCTGATTTGTTGACATCTGTTGCTTGTAAACACGCGTGTTTACATTCTTTAAATGTCCGCTCGATTTGTTGACACCTGTTGTTTATAAACACGCGTGTTTACGTTCTTTAAATGTCGGTCGGATTTGTTTGCACGTGTCTGTCGTCTGTCTATGCTTGTCTAGTGATTCCCCGAGGTCTCGGGATTAGAATTTGCAAAGCAACCAAAATGGCTGATTTTCAGAAAGCACGTAATTGCACCTGTCAAACCCCTCTAATCTTCGTGGTATCGTTTCGACCATCGTCGCGGATACATAGCGATATAACCGCATGTTACAGATGGATAATTCCAACGTTGCCCACAAAGTCGGCATCGGCTGCATAACTCCGACAAAATCGAGCTCGCGAAAAGTACTATGTTTCTTGGAGGAAAAAAAACATCTCCTTGCTCCATATCCACGCCTTCGCTCCGGTGTACCACTGTATTTCTATAAATAACCACTAGCCGCACGATTGCACGGTGCATCCTGCGCCGATGTACTCTCACCTGAGCAATCGTTCGGTGGAACGTGTCGCCAGACGTGGCTCGAGGCGAGGAGACTGCGAGTCGCGGGAAAAGTAAAATTGGAACGCTCGGCACGCGAGGTCTCGAGATTGCCAGCCATCCGCGACGCGAACGCGTCGCGTCGCGTCGATTTTCGTGCCGCGAAAAGATCACCGCGACCTCGACCCGTGAACTTCTCCTCTGGAATAACAACTCCGTCGCTCGTTTGCCGTCTCATTTCTCGGATTTTTAGGCAACTCGTGTAATGTTCCACGCGCGAGAAAATGGCCGCGTCAAGACTGTTGCGCCGAAAACGCGGTAAATATTTTTTACGTTCTCATAAAGACAAACGGGGGTCTTTGTCACTGGCAACGACGGCTCCGTGAGTGGAAAGAAAATGGCGGAGGGAACAAAAGGAGTCGCAATAAAACGGCGAACGGCCTTCCAGGAATCGGCAATTCCCGTGAAAAGATAAGTGGTGGTACGGTGCCCTCTTCCGTCAACCAAGCGGCTGGTTCCACGCACAGGCGAGCTAGTCACGGCTCAGTTGACTCCTGCATGATCCTGGCAATTAGCTATTCACCGGTTGATCTTACCCTACTACTCCGGCAACCTGGTTCTCTCCGCGATCTCGTTCTGCCAACGCGCTCTTCCCCCTCGTATCGTTAGCATGCATCTTCGCGAACCTTCGCGGGACCTTGTCTCCGTGCAGCGAAGCATGGAAAATGAGAGTACTTCTTGCCGGAGTGCTCGCGGCAGTTTGTTTCGCCGCTTTTTAACATGCCACCGAGAGATCTCGGCCTCTTGACAAATGCTTTCTACGTGTTGCTTTACGCTTGGTTCCTGCGCGTTAGCCGTTGGTTCGGTTCGGAAAAGAGGCCAATCCCGCTGACACTGATCTCGCCGCGTCTCTGAACCTGAATCTCGCGCTCGATTCGCTTCCCTCGTCCTTGTCGTGGTCCGTGCCGCGTGTCCAGATTGCCAGCCGCACCGAAATCGTTCCGTTTGGATACACGTGGCCGTTGTTCGGGCAGAAATCGTTGCTATCTGATTGGCATGGCGGCTGGCGTGGGTGCCGACGTTCAATGCGCCTCTCTTTGACACGCGTCCCGTTGCAACTCGCGGCTTCCTGCTGTTTCACCTCCGGGAACGTGGGTGATTCGAGGTCCAATCTGCCAGGCGGATACGCGTCGACCGGGTTTATTATTCCGAGCGGAACGCTCGAACCGTCTGCTCGCGGCCTTTTCCCCGCTGGTTCTTATAACACGGCCACAGCCTTTTCATCGCGCGATTTTCATCGTTCCTCGTTAACCGGCGGACTTGTCAGTGGCCTTCGTCTTCGTCGGCCGGTGCTCGGACGCTTTTTCACCTGGCTCGTTATAATTAACCGAACGCGAAGGCAACAACTGGCGTGCAACCGAACACGCGACAAGTTCACACGCTGTTCCTTCAATTATCCAGCCTGGCGCTGGCTTTTCGACGCTCCGGCTGTTTCGCTCTGCTCTCGTTAATTCGTACCACTGCGGAACGGCGCTCCGCGTCGCGCCGCCGCGTGATTTACGTCCCCGTTGAAGCAGATCGGCCTGGCCGGCATCGGGGCCGCCGCGTTCGAGTTTCTCGAACGAAACGGACGAAACGGTGGAAACGCAGTGAAATCGATCCGATCGAATAGGTGGAATAATTCGAGAAGCTGGTACAGCTTAATAGTAGTTTAAACAGACGTCGAAGCCGTCAGCCGAGAAACTCGAGTTCGCTGACACGTTTTAAACAGCTCGGATAGATCCGATTCTATTAGCTGGTTCTCTGACTTCTGTAACAAACACGCTCGAGGCGTTGCTCGAATGACGCTGTAATCGATCTGGATCGATGAAACTAGTTTGACTCGTCTCCGATTTCGTGTTTTCCAATGTTTCTCGCTTTGCGATCTCGTCATCGGTGTTTCTTCGGTCAGCACGTGCTCCGTCGAAAGATCTCGGTCTGCGAAAATTGGAGACACGATCACGAGTTGTACGAGGAAAAGGGTTCTCCGTGTGTCTGTCAGGAGCGATTAATTCGAGGCGTGGGAAAGCGGGTAACGGCGCATAGCCGCGACTTCCGCGATTTCTGAGCGCGGAGGCACGCGTTACGTGTCCTCCGCCAATTAAGGTGTCCATTACGTATTAATCGGCGTTGGAACCGTTATGGCGGGCGGCTGAGGGCCGCGGGGTCAAGCATGAATCACTGTTGCCTCGCTCGCGAGTAGCCTCCTCTTCACGGTCGTTCGCACCTCCTCCAAGGCCATCGAAACCGATCGTCCGCTATTTTGCTCAACCCGATCACGCAGACGTTGCGAATTCTCCGGCTGATGAAACTACGCGCCAGCCGTTTCGGTTGGTCAGAGGTTACCGCGCGTTTATTGCCACCGCCGGGACCCTCTAACGATTATTGCGCGTTACGCGCTATGACTAACGCATAACTCGACGCGTCGTCACTTGAATGTTATCGAAACGCTCGCTAGGAATCGATAGAGCGAAGGTAACGGCTCGTAAGTGGCTCGATAGCCGCGAACGAATTCAATTTTATGCGGGCTGATCCCGCTAACAGCTTCGTGTTTTCTTACCGCTTCACGCCGTTCCGTCATTCGCCGTGGACTCGTGAAAGCGTTCAGCGTTCGGGGTCGTCGCCGATTCGAGCATAGGCGACCCGATCGATTTCCAAATACCTCGTTATTTTTCAAACAAACTCGCGCAACACCCGAGATCCGACTTTCGAAACGAGAAAACAATCGCGGATCTTTCGTCACGCGAAATTAGCTCGGAGTTTCGAGCCGCGCCGGAAAACTCGGGAAATTCGTCGGGTTTAGCCTCGGAATTCTCAAGCAATTCAGCTCGTGCTCGCGCTTCCTTCGGCGAACGAGCTGGCTCGACCGCAGAATTAGCATGGCGAAGGGAACTCGAAAGATCGGCAGACCTCGAGCGAAGCTGGTCGTTGCGGTTCTCCGATCTCCGTCCTGCAAAAGCGTGAAAGTCGACCAGCGACCACGTGTTCCGCGCTCGTTGGTCCGCTCGTAAACGGATGCTTTTTCATTACGGTGAAACGTGTCGCGACCCTGTCATCGCGAAATTACGTAAAAAGCCGTCGCGAATTTGCGACCGCCGCGTCACGCTACGTTAAGTGATATAACGGGCGAGAACAGCGTCGGCAGCTCATAAAGCGACCAGCTCTCACGACTAGCGTTCCTTTCGGTCCACCACTGTGTCAAGTGCACGGTTTATCGTTTCGAATCGAGTCGCTGGAAACGGTAACCGTTGAATTCCCTTGCCTCGTGTTCCAGCCGCTCGCGGCTAATCCCGATTACCCGACGATTGTACTCCGCACGCTCCTGCCGGCGACTTTGTGCCAGATAATTAGCCCATAACTTCAAGGATAATTTTCCTTTCGTGCCTCGCGGAGCAGAGATCGGGCGCAAAAACGAACGCTTTAATCGGAGACGCGAGATCAACCGGAACACGCATTCGCCTGGCGCTTTTAATTCACCAGTGTCGCCTGCGCGGGCAATTAACGCGCGTCGATTGTAATTAAAAGTCAGGAGGGGAAAGTCGGATCGTGTAGCGAGAATGGTTGTCATTTTTATCAGGGAGGCTTACTACTACCCGGCAAGGATCCTCCAGCGTTCGCGATCGAGGACGCCAAGGACGCGGGCGTAATTGATCGAGGCCAGCGACGAAAGCTGGGACCGCGGTCGTACGACCTCTGAGGAATTTTTCCTAGGGGTACACGCACGCGAGGAGAACCGGGTGAATGGTTCGCGACGCGTTCGAAAGCCACCGCGAAATATATTGCCGAGGGCGAGCGATAACGAGGCAGGTTAACGCTGTCATGCGGGCTTGATAACGCCGATAAACTCGCTTCCCACGCAGCCGCAAGTTTTATCGACGCTGCTCACCGAAACAAAGGCGATTCTCCCCAGAAACCTCGCTTCCGACCATCGCTCTACCAAATTTTCTCCTTTTCACCTATTGCCTCGTCGACAAACGTCGGTAAAAATTGTCAATTCCAGTTAACAATTTTCCTAGCTGACGAAAAGCACCAGAAAAGATTATGACGGTAGCTGAGGTCACTCTGAAGTATAGCAAAAGATTTAAAGAAGGTATTGCGTAATGGTCGAGGACAGGCATTAAACATTGAACGCGTTTTATTCGAAAGATAATGAGCGTAGTGTCATGGAATACGCGTATCCAGTGATAATGACAGGTATAAAGACAAACTCGAGCTCTGTGTCTGCGTAGTTTTACCTAACCTCGGTTTTAAGAACCGTTCATTTATCTATCAATCTCCTTCTAATCTCTTCCTCAATGTCGAGCGTCAAAACGAATTGAATCGTGATTGCCTGAAAAAGAAGAAGAATCGTTTTCCTAACGTAATCGTTTCTGCGATTCCTCATCGATACTTCTAGTTCCTCCGTATTTCTCGTTATTTCGCGTTATTTTCTCAACGTAATCGCCATCTTTGCATGCCAGTGTCGCATATTAGCGAGGAATCTTGTGTCAAGACTGGCGAACGAGAAGGACTGGCGGATGAGGAATCGCGCGATTGACCCGAATGTTGGCTGGTTGCGAAAACAACGCGACCACACTCTCGCCGGCTTATGGTAATAAAGCGAGCTGTTACGAGCGTAGTAGGCCGGCGACTGTCACGCGTCCATCCGATGCGTGCATATTGCATTTCATAAACGCGCATGAATCACGGGGACCTTGAATGGAAATCAGCAGCGGCTGACGCGCGAAAGTGAATCCTCGCTCGCATCGCGCGGTTTATAAACCGAAACGACGTATTAGCCGCCATTAATCGCGCGCCGAGAGATATGCAAGGTTTCCAGTTAAAAGCCAGAACGGTAATAACGGATACCGCTAAGTCGGAACGAGCATCGATCGGCCTGCATCGCGCGAGTCGTCGAACGATCCCGCGATCCATCCTTGCAACGTGGATAATTTAACAATTCCCCCGGTCTCGATCGTTTCATTTGCATCCAGCCGGTAAGACGGACGACAGGAATTCCCCGGATGATTCACCGAACGCATGCAAATAGACGGAACTTTCGATTCCGCTGTCGATCGATGGTCGATCATCGATCGCGAGGTGCCGGACCTCTATGGGGACACGTGGACATTGCTCGGTGCGCGACGAGCAATCGAGACGAAGGCCACGGCACTTGTCCCATCGTCTCCTGCAACCTTCCTCGCTCAAGGATTCTATTTCGCGAGACAAACGCGCAGATTCCCCTCGAATTCGGCCTGTAAAATCTTCCAGCCTCGAGCAGACTTTAGCCTTTGCCTGGCCTTCGAGTTATCGCCGGTCTCGAGTGTCTGCACGGTTATCTGGAAGAGACCTGTCCTGTCCTCCGATAAGCAGGTGTTGCCAAAGGCGTGTTCCATGCTCCGCTGGCGGAAGAGCCGTCGGAATTCGGTTGACAACGAAACGCGCATCCGAGCCTCCATTGTTCGTTCGTTCGGCCGGTAGAAAAGAAAATCATTTCCCGTTGCGAATGAATCTCTCGGTTCTCGCGGAGAAAGGGAACGCTCACGCGAAGTATCTCCGTTTCCTATTTTTAATTCGCCCGGCGCAAATCTTTCCAGCCAGATCGCAGCGGCCGATAGCCGCGGCAAAGTAGGATGAAAGCGTGGCAGTGGAAAGTGAGCTCTGAGACCGTTCTGTCGCGTAGCTTCCTTTCCTTCTGCCGTTAACTCTGCTGCCGGTCTCTCTACCCGCGAAAAGTCTCTCGTCCTCTTCGCGGATACCCGTCCGACGAGACAAACGATCGTGCCGCGTCATCGGCGACAATCGGCCCCGGGTTCTGATATTCTCCCGCGATCCGGTGACGTAACGCGTTTTTCGTGAGAGTAGCTCGAGAGTGGCAGAGTAAGCTAGCAGAATTCGTACGGTAGCACGATCGGTCCGTGATACCCGGCGTGCCATGGGAAAACAGCGAGATACCTGTTCGCCGATGCTTATGGCGATCCGTTGTTGAGCCGTTCTGCCACTCATAACAGTACTCTCCTGTGGCTGTTGCGAGTAGGAGGAGAGGAGACAAGTACGTTGGCCGCGGTATAGCAGCGAGATTCCTCGAATCCGGGGTCGAAAACCGTGGCTCGCGACGCGAGACCAAGGGCAGACGATGAAATTCGAGCGAATCGTGGAAAATTGCTAATTGTCAGGGCGATGCGTCGCGGTCCCTGGACGTGGCTGTTTTGTTACGCCGAGGGAAATTGCTGGCCTCCGCAATTACGGCCAACGAGACGTTATCTTGGGCCTGAAATTTATTTCGCAACGATATTCCGGCGCGAGCGGTTTCCATTGACCGTTCTTTTCCCTTTTTTTCCTTTTCCTTTTTTCTCTTTCTTTTTTGAGCAATCGGTTGCCAGCTACTCGAGGTATCGGTCTCCGGCGGTCGTTTCGAAGTCCGGCAATTATTTCGAGCAGCGTCGAAGCTCCTTTCGAAAACTCCCCGGCCAAGGATCGAACAACGAGCCGTAAATTTCGATCGTTCGTATTAACGATTCGAGAAAAGGCAAAAAAGGTAGGAAGGAAATGAAAAATAAGAACTGGCAGAACACCACGGTGTCCTCGACTGTGCTCCGTGACCGGCGCGGTTCCCGGGCCGACCGGAGTACTTTCATCCGATATCCCCAAGCCGAAACGGATTTTTCGAGATCGCCAGCGAACGAAGGTTACCTACTTTTCCGGCAACGCGAGCAACGCCGTCGTTTCGCTCGCAGCTGTCTCCGTTGTCCCCGCGTTTCCGCGGGAAAAGAGACCGAATGGAACGAAATCGGGCCCCGTTGTCGACTTCATTTCCAGACACGCCCTCGACTCGCGATCTCAGCCGAGTTCGCTCTTTGTCTCCGATCGGAGTCCTTCGAGTCTCGTGACGTTTCCCGGACGCGTCGAAGGAGAAAGACGGGCCTTAATCCCCGAAACTCGCGACACAGGATGTCCAGGATACGAAGAATACATCGTTTCCCTCTTTTACCAGCCGCGTTTCACCCGGCGTACGCGAGCTAATTGGCTTCCTGTGTTTCCAATTGCCCAAACGAACACCTGGCTCTCCACTTCTCCTGCCAAAGTCAACGCGCGTCTGCGCGTCACTGCCAATTACTTTAAGTTCAACGGTGGATTACTTTTGCAGTAGATCAAAATGGTAGATACGTTGTTCAACCCTTTGGACTGCGTTCTCTTCGACAAGTCCGGGCTGTTATCGCGATGTTCGAGACTCGCGAAATATTTCCTGTCTCGATCGAAGCGATTGCCACGTCTTGCACTGAAAATACCGCGTTATTACGAATACGCGCAGTTCGCTTTTGAAACTTCCAATCATCCACGCGTTAACACCTGCACGAAGCGGCGTTCTCGCGAAAACAATAGGCGAGTCGATCGGGTTACGTCGGGTCTGGCATCCCGGCTGAAATTTTCCGTCGTAGAAAGCGTACCGTACCGATCGATGCCGCGATTCCGTGGAATCGGCTTATGCCGGTCGTTCCTCCGGCTCGAGTTCCACCATAGGGGTTTTAGGGCTTCCGTGCGCCGCGACGAAGCCCTCGAGGGCGAGACGCGATAATACGGATGATAATTCGAAGCTTTACCGAGCAACTGCCTAGGGTTCGATGTAATAATATTGACGAAGGCTTTGGGAGCGGATTACGGGACGTTGACGGACTCGAAACGCTCGATATGGCCTGTGCTCGAAGCGCCTGATCAGCGACAAGTGGCGGCACAAAAGGGACAGGTGGCTCAGAGTCGCTGGAGTGGGCTTAAAACGTCGGTGATCTCGAATGGAATTCCGTCGCAAGTGTTTTGTAAATTGGTAGCAAGGTGCGCAGAGCATGTGAGTTAGCAGTGCCAGCGTATCCTGAATTCCCCAGCCTCGATGTGTCAATATTTAAACGATATCAACGATATTTATTCTACCACTGCGCAAACAGCACAGGCGAATCGAGCGAGTGAACAATCGCCGACGCGAAATTGCTGGTCGAACCGTACGCGTGCAGAGTAATTTTTGGGACCAACGGTTACGTTAATGTAATCAGGTTGATTAGATGCTCTCTTAAGACCGGAATTACCGCTACGGTTAATACAGTTATTCTCTCTCTCTTTCTGAAAACGAATTATAGCCTAATAAAAATAAACGCGGAAAAATTCTTACGGCCCCAAAAGGAGAATTTCCCAGCAAAAGTTTAATTACTATCTACATATGCTACGTATAATTTACTCGCGGGTATTTAATTTCTCAAGAACGTGGAATTCAAATCGCTAACGAAAATTTTCGTAAGCGAACTGCATCCATACCTCTCGAATCTCGTTTCGTTTTATTAACGTCATTCGTGATCGCCGAAGCAAACTGACCTTTCGCAATCACTAAACGGCTAGATATTTAATGCAATTAATGGAAAAAATCAGCAGGCAGGCATATCTTTTCCGCGAGTAGGCGAAAGAATTGGAAAGGTCGTATCAATTTACGAGCGCGTCAGCGGAGGGTATTTCCATGGTTAAAAATGGTAATCGCGAAGGATATTAGTCCATGACGGACGCATGAAGGGCTCGCAGCGTGTCGGCTCGCGTTCCAGATGATTCGCTCGGATCGGCATCCTTTCGTGCCACCGGATGCGGCGATCGCGACGATCCGTCCGAATGACTAAACTGTTGCCCCGCCGACCTCATAAATATTAAATTGTTGCACTTCCTTCTTTCACCCGTCCCTCTTTCACTGGCCTGCGCGATCCGCGCGTCCGCGCGCGGCAGCTAGGCGTGATCAAACTCGGCCGGAGTTAATTAGCGAGGTGTCGTAATAATCGTTCGGCGACTCGCTATCTCCGCTGTCGCCCACCAGCTATAAATCTGACTTAATGGCCGTAATCGACGCCGGCATCCTCGGCGTCGGTCCTCGGAGTGCCATTCCATATTTTACGGGCCCATCGGACGGTCGTCGACGGTTAAAAGCCTCTCTACCCGAGTTTTGATGCTCGATTTAAATTTCAAATCGGCAAACAGCCGGTCGCGTCCTCATAGAGACACGACGCGGCCCGATGAATAAAAGTTATCCTCTCGCTCGGCTAATTATCCGCGGGTTTATGCGATCCGAGCCACGCCCACGCGTGCGCAACGGATAAATAAATCCGGTTTAAATGCCCCGGCGAGTGGTGCCCGCGAGCTCGACACTTCCAAATAACTCGGGAACCGCTTCTCTCCGCTCCGGCAACGTTTAATTGGCCCCCGACGCGCTATTAAATTAGAGCGAGGCGATCGGCGTCGGGCCGCGCTGGAATTCCGCGATTCGCGCGAAACGTTTCAGCGACGTTTATCTCCACGAACAGCGATTCGTTCTCGTTCGTGCCTCCACGCTCGACAACACGCGTCGGTATTTCCTGCGGAATTTAATGTTCGCCGATCGGTGGACCGGTGAATCGCCATGGATAAAGAAGCCCGACGGCGTGGAGAACGCGATTACTATTCGGCTCCAGATTCAAGGATATTATCAGCGCGGTTAATTGCGCCAGATGGCCGCGATAACGCCGAAGGCACAGTAGGCCGGGGCAACCGGAAATCCGCGGAAACTCCTCGACGAAATAACCGATGCATCCGCGTAATGAATTTTCCGGTGCTAAGCCCGGGAAAAGAAATGCCGATCGTCGCGGATAATGCTATCGATACGTAGGGAACACTCGTCGCGGATGCCTCGATACGCAACGAGACGCGTCGGTATTTCCGCTGGAATTTTATGTTCCCCGACGAAGGAATCGCGCTGGACAAAGAAGATAATTCACGGGCTGTCGTTGTGCGAACTGTTTGATTTTTCGCTCGTGCAAAAATTCCACGCCGCGAGAGATTACCGGGGGTCAACATCGCATTATCGACGCTCGTGTCTCCCGACCGAGCATTAACGACGCGTTTCCACGCGTGTTTCCTGCAGAAACTTACGTTCTCCGTCGAATCGAGCAACGAACACCGAGGAGAACTCGATCGCGCCTTGTCGCAGGAATCCGCAAAAATTCCGCACCGCGAAAGATCACCGTGGTTTTCGACACGGTACCATCGACTTCAGCGAGGAATTATCGCTCGGGTCTCGTCGTCGAGGAACAATAATGCCGGTATTTCCCGTGAGATATAACGCTCAATTTGTGCCGGTGTACCAAGAAAACGATGACACGGCGGGAATTAATAATCACGAATCCGTGAACCGGCGGAGATCGCGTGAATAAGAAGAATCGGGACGCTGGTATAATTAGACCGTCGCTAATCCCGAGAAAGGAGTAATCCGTTCCGCGGGCATTTCAATTTTTTCCCCTATGCAAATATTCCGTTTCGCGGGGAGATCGGACGGCGGCGAAGCACGGCGCTGATGCCCGATACAGAGGAAACAACCCGATGCCTTGTCGCTCAATAACACGTATCGGTATTTCCTGTGGAATTTGCAAATCGGCGAATGGTCGTGGAGAGAAAAGAGATCGTCAGCGTGGCGAGCGGAATTGCCGTTCGGCCGCGGACCAAAGGATATTATCAGCGCGCTTAATTACGCGAGATCAGGGCGGTAACGTACGGAGTCGGCTGGTGTAACCGGAAATCCGCGAAAACTCACGGTCGAATAATCGATGCGCTTTCCTTTTTCTCCTCTCAGCAAAAAAAACTCCATTACACGAGAGAGATCACCGGTGGGTCGACGGTGTGTTGCATCGATACCGAGGGAACACAGTCGTCTCTTCTGGCACCACGCCTATCCTGTCGACGTCGTTCCAGCCGCGGAATAAAAACGCCAGCCCGAACGTAAATTATCCCCGGGTGTATCCGTTGCTCGTTCGTAATACATTGCATCTCAACGATTTACCGCGGCATGTAAATGTCGCTTCGCGATACGCGCGGTATTCACCGGTGTAATTGAACGCTTTCGCGTAATGCCGGGCATATTGATTATAAACACAACGTGCCTGGCGTACGAGTGAAATATAGATCACCGGGCAACGTTGTTGGCAGTTCCAGCCGTTTATGCCATAAGCTTAAGGCGCGTTTCGAGCGACCCCTTGCGAACAGGGAACCCGTACGAAACCGTAGTCGAATCGATCCTTCATCTTCGACCGTTACAACTTCTTCGGATTACCCTAACGGTGCAAGCACGTGTACGCCACCTTTTCTACGCGATAACTTCATAAATTTTCGCCTTCTCGGAAACGGGGAAAAAATCGCCGGCAGATATCTTACATCGCGAGAAATCTTATCGATGGCTCGTGCACCACGTGATCGCGCAGGGCTAGTCGAAGGTGTGCGATGGGTTCTTTCTCGAAAGAGGAATGAAAAAAGGTGGAAAAAAAAGATAAAGTAAGAGGGTCAATATGTTTGCATTGGCATTATCAGCCCGGTCAGAGACGATAGCGTCTATGGTGGAGATAAACACCTCGAGCCGTGCCTATAGATCGGAGGCGACCGTCCGTGAAATGCGCCGCTAACCATCAATTACCGTGATATACTGGTTCTTGCCACGACTACCGGATGAAAAGAAGCACCATCGCGTCGATAATTCGCCGATTCGACTCTCGATTCCTGCGTAGCCAACCCGATTAAACTATTCTCGTTTGTCCCGCTCCGTTTTTTTTCCCTTGCCGACCGACGCTCGATTTATCGGTAATTTCATCGCGACGATCGAACGAGTCGCGCGATTTTACGTAATCTCGAACTTATCGATCCCGTTGCTTTTCTTCGCACGGCTCGTTAACCAAAAACCGGCTGGCGGATTATCGAATATCGACAGGGGATAAACGGGGAGGGAAATATTGGACCCCTGTTTTCGTGACGGTTTTTACCGGGGAAATTTACGAGGGAGCCATAACCGCGGCGAATTCCGTAACGCTGTTCCATAAGACGGTTCGACGTTACGGATGGAAACTGGACCGGTAACGTTTCGAAATCGGCCTCCTAATCGATCGTGTCATTAATACAAGCGGCAAGAAACGATAAAATCGGGATTTTCGCAAATTGTTCCGGGATTTCTCCTCGTCGGCGCGAGAAGGAGGGAAACGAAAGCATAGTTTTACGAGGAAAGAAACGGCGTCGTCGCCTCTTCCGCACTCGCGCCTGCTTAATTAAGCTCTCGATCGCCGGCAGAAGGTAGGACAGACCGGCAGATACGATCCGCGTGCTGGCCTCGGAGGCCGAGAGGAAAAAAGCCGAGCCCGTGGACAGCTTCCTCCTGGCTGCTCGCGTGCGTGCTTTATCCCTGGCGATAATTATCCGTGCTCAGGGGGGAAAGAAAAAGAGCGGAAGGAGGAGAAACACGTGTCGTGAAAGGGGTCCCGTGCGTGTACGCCGTTACGTATGGTCGTTACCGCGAGTAACTTTTAAGCCCGATGTTCCTCGGCTACCCGTTGCGGTCAGGCCCGGCCGGCAGAATGGCTCGTTACTTATTTTACGAACGAACCTCACTACCAGTTCCCGTTCAAAAGCACGCCGCGCGCCTGTATCTCGAGCGCGAAGCAATTTGCAAAGTACTTTCCCCGGATCGGCTTTCCGGGTTCGAGCTTTTCCGCTCGATCGCCGCGTAGAAGGAAACGAGGCAAACGTCTGGCTCGGTGTACATCAGCTTTCGCGTAGTTTATGACCTGTCCGGTTCGTAGGTAATTAACGAAGAATTCGACAGATGGCGAGGACCCAAGGTATAGCGAACGCAACAGGAAATCGTGGTCTCCTACGGTCGCGACTCCTGTCTCCGGTGTCCGCTTACATAATTCTATATACTTATAAAATTATATATCTCGCGCTATCACGCGCCTCTTACGCAACGCGTCGAGTTACACGGCCACGTTGCGTAACCACCGGCTCCGCGATCGACTCGTTTACGCGGATGGGTCGTTCGATGGCCGATTAATCGTGACAGCGCGACTGCAATGCCAAATCTTGGTCGAAGCTCGTGGAATTTCTTGTTATTGAAAGATACGGGACGGCTGATTTTTCTTTTACCACTCGTGGTTTTTATTAACGATAGAATCGCGACTCACGCAATCATCGATTTCTTCTCATCGATCAATTTTCGAGTTCTCGCGTTTCGACGGGGACCAAGGTCGCGTTGACTTGGCAAGGATAGCGCGAATTAATGGCAGATGCGGGCCTCGTACTCGTTTCGAAGTTCCTCCGTCATTTTTGTATCGAACTAATCGCGTTTCACTTGACACACTTCGCCGCCAGTTGGAATTATTGCCAGCGTCGAATCAAGCCGACTAATTTGCTTCGAGTATACAAGCGCGTAACTCGCGCGCTTAGAAAGACGAGAGGAATATTCGAGATACGAGAATATTCGTGGAATATTTTGGAATGTCGAAATTTGACCGGTGTCGCACGACCTGTTTGCAGATCCGGGGTCTCTCGTTGACAAAATTATGACGAGTTGATCTGATCGTGACAGCGCCGGCTCGGCCACGTGATTAGAATCGAGACGCAAATTTTACTTTCGTCCTTCGCTCGGACCACCTCCTTACAAAACTTTCTTTTCCGCCGGCAGCCACGCGCGTTCCTAACCTAGAACGGGGCAGAAATCTGGCGCGAACATCCAGTCGGAAGATTCGTATTTCTACTCGAGCGAATTTCTCTTTTATTTTCGCATGGCTTGCCAGGCTCGTGCAAAGCTTCGCGAAAAGCTATTCGACTAGTTAAACTCGTTCCGTTCTATCGTACAAAACGAGTACAAAAAGCACGCTGGTAAACCGCGATGGAAGCGTAGACGTGGAAGAATCTCGACAGATTAGAGTTTTCCGATTAATCGCAATAAAGTCATGGTTGATCCGACGGGGACTTGCCGATCGATTAATCGACGAAAGCGATTCGAGGCACAAGCTTATTTAACCGTGTTTCGCGTCGCTCTCGTTGCGCGTGCGCGTTTTAAAACACGGGCATATCCGTGCCGTAAAATCCGGCACGCGATGACGATGCGCTGACAGCCGAGGCATGACAATATCAGCCCAGATCCGATCGAAACGAACAAATTTGACATAGATACCGGGGGCATAATAACGTCGATCAACGTCTCGAAAGAAATCGAACCTGCCCGTAGTCGATAGCAATTAGCGATAAGTCATCGGGGATACCGATTGACGCCGGTTTCGCTCGAACGAGTGCGAAATAATTGCAGTGGCACCGATTGTCATCGCTTTCGAATCGTGAGAAAGAAATGACGGAAAAATTGCACGGTAGCCAAGGAACCAGCTCGACCGACGTTTAGATTGACAGCTGTCCATGAAAATAACAGAACCTACGAATCCTTCGAATAAAACCAAAGACTAGAAAATATCTAGTTATACCCGAATATAAATTTAGCTATTTTTACATACTTTTATTATTATCTTTCGACAACGAGGCTTTTCAATTTAGGTTCCGAGCGATTGCACAGAAGTCAAGGACCTGCGTCAACTAAGACCTAGATTGCCACGATCCGTAAAACAGACCTATATAATTTTGAAACTGTCAAGAACAGAGAATATCCATCGACTAAATTTCCTGTATTCGCGAATATTGACCCAAGTGTTTCATTTGTAAACTAGTATCCAACTTCGTTCCAAGCTCCTCTTTAGCCCCGATGGAATGGCTGTTAGATCATTCGTCTAAAAGATATTACGAGACCTTTTCTCTCGTCTAACAAAGCGAGTTTCACATGCTCGAACCGGCAACAGATGTTACACTTTCCTTCCGATTACGATGGCTTTCGCACGAAACGCTGCTTACGTAATACCGGCCGATCCCTCGCGATCCGGCTGGATCGCGGGTCGCTTTCCGCGCGCACGCGTCTTCGCGGAAAAGCCGCTGCGAAAGGATCGGAAGCGTTCTCCGAAGCGGAACGCTCGTTGAGATTCACTCGGCGAGCTCGTCGACCGACGTATCCGGTCTGCATCGGGTGCCATGCGCATCCGTAATTCGAGTATCGACGGGCTCGAATCCTTATTCGCGGCGGCGATAAGCCGATGGCCGGTCGATTAATCAGTCGCACGCCTGGCGATTAATCAACGCGGATGCGTCGGTGAGGATTTCGCAAGCAGGCGCCCGAACAATGGATCACTTTTACTCTCGGCACGCTCGGCAAAGAGCACTTTGTTCCGTTCGCGGAATCACGATAGGTTCGACGGACCCCGCCGCCAATCCCATGCGCCATTGCTAACGCGGGAATAAATTATGCCGGATAAAAGGGAATAAGGGAATAACCGGGCGACGAGGATATCGACGTCTCGTTATTAGCGTACCAGATGCAAATGGTGCCGGAGACTTTGTTGGACGGCTGGGCGTATAATTGCTTGTCAATTACGCCGGGAAACGTAAATATCGGCAGCGAAGTGTATTAGATACCGGCGAAGTATTTCCATTCTATAAGCTCGCGCGTTTATTTATGCCGCGTCCGTTCGTACAGGCGTTCCAGCGCGATTCTGCCAATGCTCGAAATCGATCACGACACGGTAATTACGCTTATGAATATATGTATGCAGATAATTCCTATCGAATATTAATAGGATAACTAGCAACGAACCTCGTGGCTGGACGTAAACGTCGTATTCTAGCTGGAATTGCCTCGTATTTCAAGCTTATTGCCATTTGACGATCCGCGCGCCGGAGTTATTGAAATAAATGCCTCCGCGGGTCACGGAAAGAAACTACGAGCTGAAAGAGCAATTACGCGTAATTTTATCCCCGTTAATTGCCCTCTCGTATCCACCCAATCCGACAAACGAGCCATGCCGATAGCCTCACCGAACGGAAACCACGAATGGTCCATCTCTTGGCTGGACATCGAAACGCATCGGCTCGAAAGAACGAACCTCGTGGAAATTCGAAATACTCCTGGCTGCGACTCGATCGGAAATTCAAATATAACCTTGTAATAGCCACGCGTCGAGTCGCGCGATCAAAGCGAACAGACGCCCGACTATTTACGTTCCAACGCCGACGAGGGGCTCCCATGTGCGTTTTCTGCGCCTCGTTGCTCTATTTTCGACCGTTTATTTTCGATAGCTGAGCAATAACGCGAAATTCGGGCGTGGTGCTGGGTCGAACGTAAACGTCTACGGCCGGATATTTGTCTTGCGAGCGCGATGGATTATCCCTGCGAAAATAATCGCGCGGTATCGCGCCAGTAAAAATACAGATAAGGGAAACGAGGGTCTGCGAGACGAGCGCGGGAATTTAGGTCGTCGCGTACGATTACCAGAGAATCTCTGAATTCCACGCGACGTAATCAATAAAGTTAATCACCCCCCGGTGTCGTAATCGAACAGAGTGCAAAGTACGCAGCGCCATCTCTTCGGCCAGCTTCGGTCACGGTGATTGCTCCTCGGCATTGATTCGAATTCTCCGCGTGCTCGTATCCTCGCGATTAGCCGAACGACTAGAATTTCCTATCTCGACAGCTCGATTTCCCATCGATAAGTAGCTCCCATCGTGATCCAATTTCGTCACGATCTTCTAACATTTCCATCCAATTTTCTCGTTGCAGGAGCCAATCGAAGGCCTCTTACCTGGCCTATCGGCGGGAACGAGGGGCGCCCGATACCGAGGGCAGTTACAAGCGAACCATGTCACCGACATCTCGCCTAGAGGACTGGCCACCGCCACGGGATCACGATGATCCGGTTCTTCTTCGCGTCACGCCTCATCATCCGTTGCAGCACCATCACCATCACCATCACAACAATCACCATCCGCAGCAGCCGGAGCTATCCAAGTCGCACAGCGTGGACGCTCTTCATCACCGACTGGAAGAACGCTCGGCTCAGCAGCAGCAGCAGCAGCAACAACAACAGCAACACTCGGCGGAGGTGATCGGAAAGTTGTCGCACGATTTGAGCAAGAAACTGCAGGCGAGCGAGGCGAGATCGCGAACCAGCGAGAATAATAATAACGATAACCTGGAGGATCGACATCAGCATCACCACCATCATCATCATCATCAAGAGAAGAGGCAGCAGGAGAAAAGGCACGATTATGAGCAGCGTAGGGAACGGCTGTCGCCCCAGAGCGTCGAGGTTCTTAACGACAGGAACCGACAGCTGGAACGCGAACGCAGGAAGCTGGCGGCCAGTTGCGAGCCCCTACCTCAGAACAGAGAGGTAATATTTCTTTTCGGACGTTTAGCGCGCACGATGCATCCTCGGTGGAGTGGGTTACAGTCCAGGCTAACAGTACGGGCATTATTGATATACTGGTTCTTAGACACGCTAGTGCAAAGAGTACATTAGAGGGGATCGCGTTTGTCGTATTTATCTAGTTTTAATACTCGCTGTTAGGATGTCTAAACATATCACCTGCGATGCATCGACGCGCTCCACTGTCGACACTCAAGGTACACGCGCGTTCGTGTACGCGGTAATCCTCGACCGATCGTTTTAACCGGGGATTCATTTATCGCCGTTAGAAGCAGACTCGAAGCATGGACGCGCCCTCGTCGGTGGTCGAGGAGGACTTTTTCCGCGAACGAAGCGCCACCATCGAAATGACCTCGCAGAACATCGAGCTGTTGAACCGGCGTAACGAGAAGAGAACGAACGCAACGTCGACGTCGACTAGTACGATCACCACCTGCATCACGACGTCCTCCGCGTCCACGACGATGACCATCACGACGGACAGTTGCTGGCCCCGAGGTCACGAGGTGCAGAGTTCCATCGAGGCGTCGCCTATTTCAGACAGACCTCCGCCGCCGACCAGTTCGCCACCGAGATCTCCGGACCAGATCGAAGGGGACAGTTCGAGAGGCGCCATACCTAGACGGTCCGGAAGCTGCTCTAGTTCCTCCTCTGGTAGATCGTCCGACCCTCGCGTTTCCCCTCGGAACTTGTCCAACAGCTTCTCCAAAAGCGAGAACTCCTCCCCGAACAATAGGAAAGTCTCCAGTCCCACCCAAACGGACAACACCAGTTCCTCCAATAGATCAAACTCGCCCGTCCGTTCGAGCCAAACGAACGAGATAGAGTTACGGGTAGACAGGTCGTCCTCGTCGAGCAAGTCCCGATCGGGAGGCAGGTCCTCGACGTCCTCGATCTCGAGCGTGTCGAAAGCGTCGCCGTCCTCTTCGCCGAGAAATTCGCCGGTCGAAGAGGACAGGTCGTCTCCTTTGGCGTCGCCGTGCGTCTCCCCTCAGCCTGGCATCGAGGGGTTGACTCTGATGCAACGCACCGAGGTGGTGCTCCGTGTGAACACGGCCACCAGTGACGCAGCCTCGCAGACCGACATCCTGGAGCCAGCAGAGGCCGAAACGCCGGTGAAGGCTCAGGAGATCCCTCTCTGTAGGAAGAAACTGCCGGAAGAGATCGAGTGCGAGGAACTGGGCAGGGACCTGGCCAGTCAGCTCAGCCCGAACGATAAGCTGGTGCCACTTCTAGGTGAGTCCCGCTGCGTTTTCTCGTTAGACGCCTCTGCGAGCTGAGAAAGTTTGAAAAGAGTACCGTTAGCCGATGACTCGATACAAATTATTCAATCAGGTTCCATATCAATTTCCTGCCACGCTTCTCGCGCTCCGGCTTCGATCCCCGATCCCGGTCTAATCCCGGAATACCCGTGTTCCAGGCGATTACGTCTAATGGAAGCCGAGCAGACACCGATATTAGAACAGTTTTCCTGCTCTGCTGGCAGCTTATCGGCAGCGAGTAGATTTAAACCGGCTAATGTCATCGTTGACTCGGATCTGCCTCGTCCGGGACTTTTATTACTCGCACGTTGGCAACGCTCGCGGGCAGCCAGATAAGATAGGCGGCCGGCCGTGCGTGCCACGCGTACGTTGACGCGCTGGTGCGTCATCCGCGACGAGGTGGAGTCCAGGCCGACGACCCTTTATTTTAATAAGCGTCAAACCAATCGACCAGTCAACCGTGTTATTCAATTACGCGTCGTTACGTCGGAATGCACGCGTGTCGCGACTTCCACGTGGATACCTCGCCGCGTACGGGCGCTCGGAGTCGAGGGATCGACCCGTGTAACGATTTATCTTTATCAGTTCCAGCGCCGGAGCACAAAAAGCCTACCGACTACGTTACCGGCCTGTTCAGGGTGGAGGCGACCTTGCAGCCGCGACCCAGGCGTCGACTCTCCCTCGAGGAACCGACGACCCCGTGCTCCGAGAACGGAGACGAGGAGAAAAAGTGAGTGTTATTATCGTAATTCAGGTAATTGCCGACTCTTTGGAAACTGGTTATCAAGGAGATCCGTGTGCGCGCGAGTCGCGCGAACAGAGGGGGCCATTTGCGGGGCCCCTGCTCGCATCGCGAGGAACGCGCACATAAGCGCAAAATCCGTGCACTTATCATTGCGAGGGTAACCTTGGTAATAGCCTCGAATCGTAGAAAGACTCTAGCGTTTTATCCGCGATTAAGGTGGCCCTTTTTTTTCCACGCGCATCATCTCGCTTTCCCGAGCTATTACTTAAGCACACACAGCGAGCGACGCCGAGCCGACGCGACCGTGCAAAATCCTGTAATTTTCATAGCGCAGAAACTATCATTTGCATGCTCTCTCGGCTATCCGCGCCGTTTCCTCTCATTATCGTTACATAAATGTTAACCGATCGTCCCGGACGATACGCGACGTCGATATTTCATACAGGTTGCCCCATGCGCGAACCTGTGACTGGCACTTTCACCGAACACCTCGGCCACGCGGGATTTATCAATCGCGCCGAGCCTCGGAGAATCCGTGTCAAGGAGTTTTCCCTTTTCCGCGGCGCGCCGCGGGCAAGATCCACGAGCGGAGAGGTCCTTTATTGGCCGTGGAGTGACGTCTCGCGTGGGCGTGACCGCGAGATTCTTGGCCAGGCATCGTTAAACGAGCTCCATTAACCTCGGGATTTAATTGTCTTCCTCGAGCGGCCGTTTACGAATCGATGACACGAGCAAACGGTTCAACCGCGCGCGATTTATCGTTCTCTAATTGCTCTCGACCTGTCCGTTGCCCGTTCCTCTCCGCGCTCTCGTTCCGTTCGTATTCCATTTGCGCACAGGATGCGACCACGCGATAACGTTCTACGCGATTTCGTACGATTTCTCGAGTATTCTCCGAGCGCGAACGTGTCGGGTTTGTTTAAAAGCGAAGAAACTCGCGATTACGTCGCGTCAAAGTCGGAGAGAAAATTGAACGTCTCCCCGGGGAGAAAAAGCGGCGGAGAAGGTAGCTCGATGATAGAGTCGGTAAGGATACCCGTGAGCATTCTTGGGTACATACCTGCGGAACGGTCGGCGATCAATTTCAATCGCGGAACGAGTTTTTCCCTTTCCCGCCAATCTGGAACCACCCGGTCAATCGAGGACAATATTTCCGCCGGCACGCGCCGGGAGAAAGTACCAGAGGCGCAAGGCGGTTGCGTAACTAGCCATAAATGATATTGTTAGGCTAGCTACTTGGTGGTCTACGCATCATTTCGTCCGCCAGTCTGCCACGGACGAGCGGTGACATCGTTTCGCTCGATTCTTGACTCGCGACTCTCGCCATACTCTCCCATCAGCGTCCAGCATGGAGGCCAGAGACACGGAGAAGTACATCAAAACCGTAGCACCTTTTCGTAACACCCACCCATACGTCTAGTGCGGTATCTAACAAACCTCCTGGCTTAATGCTAGCCTCCCGCCGCGGACTAACGCTGCACGCCCTTAAGACCCGTTCCGCCCAGCTAACGTTCTCCCCGTGGGCATCGCTAGAACCTTGTCTAACATTGCTTCGTTAACCGAACAGGCAACCCGACCGAGGAGCTTCCTACCACACCCCGTTGGAGCAGAAAACGCTTTCGAAAGCGGTCACGGGTGGCTTCTCCGCGCGTAAGATCGGCGCGCGAACGCAGCTCGCCGGTCGTACCCGCCGCAGCATCCACTTCCGCTTTTCATTAATTGCCTCCAGTCCCTCTAGAGCTGACTCGGGCGTAATAACCCGGCAAATCGACGCTGCTCTTCGAACCGCCGCGCACCGCGCTTTCCTTTCTTTATCACTTTCTCCTCTTTTGCAAAGTCGCTCTCGACGGACGACGCTCTCGCTGCACGCACGTCCCCCGATAATCCTATCTCCGCTGCACGCGTTCTCCATCGGCTATCTAATTGGAGTACGCGCTTGTTCCACGAACGCGGAATCGCGTTGCCAAGCATGGTTTCTCCGGCGATTCCGGAATTTCGGATTTAGACGCTTTGATACGAACGTAGACGCGATTTTCTTAAAAATTCCACTATCGAGAGCGTACTTTGCACCCGGTTATCTTCGGTTTAAAAAGTAAAGCAACGATTGGGTATCGTAATTTCTTCGAGTCGATAGGGTGAACGCTGAAAGAGAACGATGTCGCGGAAATTCGAGTTCCTCGCGCGATGACCAGAGCGGATTATTCGCAAGCACGTGACTGCCTGGCGACGAGAGACGCGTCTAGGACCTCGCAGGCATGGTAAATCATCCCAGCGGACGTTCCCGTTCCACGAAACGTGCCGATCGATCCGATCGTGACTCATGCAGCCGTGTGATGCAATCCGTGTCGGCCACGATCACGAATCGTACTCGCGAGCAAGGATTTTTCCGCGCCTCGGTCGCCAGGATTACGTCGAGACCGGTCGCGAACGAGTGATTTAGAGATGGAAACGATGGCTGTTCCAGGCATGAGACGATACCCTCCGCCCCGGTCACCCCCTTGTCGACCGACTCCACCAGCCCTCTGTCCCCTACGTCGGCCTATTTCACCACGTCCGAGGGGAAAGCCAGGTTCCTCACCAGATACTCGCGGGACGTGACAGTCGAGGGGCTGACGAGGCAGGAGGACGCGCCGCCGGTCATCCCGACCGACAGCCTTGATCTCAGGCAGAAAAAGGTAAGAAAAATGCCAACGTCGTTTCGCGTATCGATACTTCATCGACTGCGTGCCGTTCATGCGGACAATGACTCGTTTAATGACGGTTAATAACCCCTTTCTAGCATTCCTAGTCTCTTAGCGCGTGAACGTTGACGGCTAACCGCGGTTTCGGTGTAAAAAATAATCGAGAATTTGTTTTTCAGAAGAAAGTCGATTATTAGAAAGAATTCTCGAGATTATTAACGTTATCGGTTGTTTCTGTCAGAGTTCCGTCTGTCGAAAAGCAATTTGGTTCCGTGTTCGTCGATTTTTAGCGAACATTAAAATGTGTGTTAATGGAAATCAACGCGTAAAACGGATAACCGAGGAACAAAAAGAAGTACTTAAGTATAAACAGGAAATCCTACTTCTCACGCGGCGCTATCTAAAACGATTTCAATGTCGAGTCGACTGGCATAACGCCACAGTTAATTATCGAGCAATAAACGTTAATTAGTCAGGAGTAATTGGATTCCGAGGAAATTTCGTACTGGCGAATATTCGATCCTCGGTTAATACCTCGAGAAACAAAAATCAGTCCGTAATATCTCCAAACCAATTAAGTATCCGAGATATATACTCGGGCTGGGACACTTGACTCTGTATATAACAGACATACTCGGAATGCAAAGGTTAAATACGGCACTGTGCACTTCCTAGAACATTTATGCATTTTTCACCAACGGCCAAAGCGTTTTCAACGATCGTACGTCGCGGTTGGCATTCTCGGTAGCTATATAATAACGATAGTTGTGGCTCGACAGTTAAACGAAACTTTTCCGCTAGATATTAATGTGGCACTCAAAGATAATTTCAAGCTCGCGAACCTTCTACGAACGTTATCAATAATTAATCAGCGAAAGGAAAACTTGGACGTCTATTAGCTGTACCTATAAAATAACGTAGGAATAAATAACAACGTAAACTCGCATTAATATTAATACATATCTGAAGTATATTTTCATATTTGAGATATGGCCATTTAACGTTCCAAACAGCGTCATTCTTTTCGGTCAAAGTATAAACTCCGATTTCGTTAGTTTTTTTACTCGAATTGGCAGACAAGTTAGATTCTCCTAAAACCGTGACACGCAATGTTTCCACTCGCAACCACGGGTTCACTCGCAGCGCAATAACGCGCAACCACCACGAACCACGGTGTAATGACGGTACACCGTTACTTTTCCCGAGAACTCCAACTGGTGCCCCAGTCCTTAAAGTGTTGACCTATCCGCCGGATTCCCCGAACCCATCCTTCTCTCTTCCCCACGCAATCATTCCCGCAATCCTGGCTAAACCGAAACATCTGCCGGCACTTAACACCCGCTTGGCTTCTCCCGTTGCGCGCGGAGTCATCAGCGGGCCCCTAATCCCTCGTCCCCTAATGCGTCCCTTCATCTATCAACGGGCACGGCCGCGGTGAAAATTCGCCGGCCGCGTCTACGAGGGCGAGTGCGTGAAACATGGCCGATTTTCTTCGCAGGAGGAGCTAATGATGAGGCTGGACAAGAAGCTCGTGGTGCTGAGGGCCGAGCAGGAGGCGGTGCGCGAGGAAGGCGACGTGAACGAGGCGCTTGGAGCTCGCGTCGCGACGCGGATCTCCGCGGTCGCGCGGCCCGCCGAGGCGTCCAAGTATCGGCTGCACGTCGAGGAAGTCGGCAAGATCACCAGCCTTCTGCTCGGCCTGAGCGGCCGACTGGCTCGAGCCGAGAATGCCCTCTACGGAATGCCGGCCGATCACGCGGAAAGGGTGAGTAAACGCGTCGGATATCGATAATCGGGGATTCGACGTGGAGAAAACACGGTCCGAGGGGGTCCAAAGGGGGACCGATGAGACGCAAGGTCGCTCGTGATCGATCGGAGGAAGCAACGATGATTCCTCGGCGAAGCGGCGTGTCGCCGAGCGGACGCGGAGAGAGCGTTTAATTGAAAATCCACCCGGCGTCCTTCCGTCGACGCCGACACGCCGAGTCGCGAGTTGTCGCGGCGCGGCGCGGCTCCGGTAATTGTCGGACAGGACGAAGGCTGAGAAGACGCGATTATTCACGCGGGTGTCGGAAAGCGTTGATTTATCGCCGCGCGGCTTGCGCAACGCGTTCCGTTGCCGCGGTTTAACCACGTCGTTCTCGGAAGATTCTGCCGGGTTTGCGCGCGACGACGACTATTCGATGTCGATTAGCAGATCGGCCAGAGACAGCACTGATAGAGAATGTTTTTCCGTGTTTCTCGTAGAAAATCCTGGAAAGCAAGAGGGACAAGTTGATGGACCAGCTCGAGGAGGCGAAGATTCTGAAGAGCAACATTGACAAGCGCAGCGTGAACGTGTCGACGATCCTGTCGAAGTACCTGAACGAGGAGGAGTTCGCGGATTATCAGCACTTCATCAACATGAAGGCGAAGCTGATCGTGGACGGCCGTGAGATTCAGGACAAGGTGAAGCTCGGGGAAGAGCAGCTAGCCGCGCTGAGAGAAGCGATCGACTAGTCGTAAACAACGCGGAGAACCTGATCGCGATCTGATCGCGGCAGAGACGCGTGATTATGCCTGGAAACGCGTGCTCCCTCGAGCATGCTGTTTCTTTCTCTCTTGCGACAGGAAGGAGCACGCCAACAGATTCAGGGTATTTTGCAACCGCCCGTGGAATTTTATAAACGATCCTGGCACGCGTGTCTTCGAATCGATGAACGGAACGTGATATCACTAGCGAGTAGGCGTATTGGTAGCTTCAAACCGTTTTTCTTACTCTCCTTTTCCTTTTTTTTTTTCTTTTTTTTTCCTCCCCTCGTTATTAGAAACACACGTGTTCATTGTACATATCCTTCGAGTCCTAGACGGACCAAAACGTCGAGACGCGATCTCGCCGGTGCGAGATCAGCACCGGGCGAGGACGTTGTCTCGGTACATCGTGCTTTCGCGCCGAAGCCAAGTCACTGGTCGCACGACGATCTTGAAGATCCAACCCCGTGATCCTCGAGATGGCCTCGAGTGCCTAGTCGTTGCCAACCTCGAAACGACTGTACCGTGTGTGCCACGTGATCCGTGAACAGAGACCGACGCCACGAGCGAGTACGCGAGTATAGAGAGAGACGAGTCGGAAACGAAGCGTCGTTCCGTTCGTTCGAGATCGCTTGACGAGATATCTGTGACCGTCGTTGTTAAAACCGAGTGAAATTCCCGGTCAATTTGGAAGTCGTAGCTTCTCACGGTGGGAAAATAGTATGCCCATTGGGACGATCGAAATTTTCATATATCGCGGTTGTATCTCGTCGATTGGGTCGCGGAGCGTGACATAGCTCGAGGTACGAGCGGATCGTTCTTACGTCTCGACGTGTTCTGTTCATGGCGAAGCGTGGATAGACGCGACTGAAAGCAAACACGTGTACAGCTTACGAATGTTTCCATTACCTGGTTAGCATAATGCGAGCGGCGGTCACGCCGCGAAAAGATTCTTGACCTAGAATTACTTCTGGTGCCTTCTTATATACGATATGTGATATAAAGGGTAAGGAGTCACGTGCTCGTCAGATATATATCCGAACGAATACAGGCAACCATGCGACGTTGTAACATGTATATAACGATAAAAGATGAAACAAGCTAGCGTTTAAGCGATGTTACTTTTTAGGAAACACACGCGACACGTACACACGTACCCCACGTATGGGACGCAAACACACGAACACAGGCGCATACGCGACCAGACACACGCATATCAGAATCATTATACATGCTCACTTATACAACGATTACTATTTTTTATGTTTTTGTTCTAACCCCAGAGGCTCTCGTGAGCCTCTATGACGCTTGTGATCTTACTTACTTCTGTACGACCGTACCAAGGACTCTCGAAAGCGAACGTGTGAAAGGGTAATAGAGAAGATTTCGAGCCTCCATGGTGGTCTTACGAAAAATTTTATGCCTCGGTCGTTTTCCAAGCTGTTCGTCGCTCCTCTTCCCGCCTTTCAACCCTCCCCCGACTTCCCGAACCCATTTTTCTCTTGTCTCTTTTACACCGTTCTCGCGCAAGCCCCAAAAAATGCCTTCTTCGTCTCGAGGATCGTCTCGTGGCGATCGCGATCGATCTCGACGACGTGTCCGAGAACGAAGAAGACGCCAGAGATACCCGAAGCGGAGGATCCTCCGGTCTCTTGAGCTCGGTAATGAGATACTTACTGGTAGACTCAAAGATCCCGAGACGGAATCTGCCTTCTGTTGCTCGTTCCAGCGAAAGGTTCGCGTTGCGATTGCGTAATTTATCAGGCGAATTCGATGCAAGCGAGGCGAGGCTGTCGGGATATTTCACGACGCTTATAGTCGAGGTAGAAAACTGAGACGAAGTTAGAATCTGGCTGAGATCTACTTCGATCTCGCGATCATTTCAGGCCACGAGCCATTGCGCCCGTAATTCTCTTTCACTTTGATACAACGATCATTGTGTCTGCTAACTGTTTTAACCGGTCAATTAATTTCCGCGGATCGGATACCGTGAAATATTCCAAGCCGGGGAAATTCCAGGCACTATCAGCCTACCGTTAATTAAGCTAATATCTCGGAACGAATCGGAAAGGAATCCAAAGTCAGCTGATCGAACCGTTTCGCGGAGAACGAGATGAACGTGGAAGAAACGAAAAGGAAAGGAAAAATTGTAACGCGCGCGAAAGACTGAGCACAGGGCATAAAATTTTGCGGCAACATTATAGTCAGTTTCTGTTCCTCGTTTGTTTCTCGATTGATACCGCGCTGATACGGCNGACCGGAAACTAGCCACATTTCGTAATGTGCTTGCAAGCAGCGTTACAGCGTCGCGATTCATCGCGATGGTTCGCGACAACGACGCGGAAAATTGTACATAAGATAATCCAGTTGATTCGAAGATAATGGATAAGAAGGTGAAAAGAAGAAAAAAAAGAAAAAAAAAAGATAGAACGAAGGGAGACGTCGATGAAGATGACGATGAAGAAACCATGGTGCTCTGCATAATCTATTTTTTACGAGAAGAAACGTTCCATTAATGCGTAGGCTATATTTACGATATACGCTAAGTTCATTAAATATTTAATAGTGTCCCCCTTCCCCATTTTGTGTACATATTCTTTACAAGCATAAACAATACTAGTTTTAATGTGATGCAAGGAGGACCCGTTTGATGAAACAGTTTACACGCTGCATACACACTGATACGCGCGTCACATACACGTAAGCGGCGACGCTAGGTCGTTGTGTTAGTCTGACAATATTATCGCATATTTCGAATGTATTACGAAATCATTACGATAACTACCTTTCCCAAACTCGCTTGCAATAAATAATACGTTGAAATTAACGAGGTCCGTTTATTTTACCATGAAACCCTGCCAACGCTTCTCATTGCTCTCAACGAGAGGTATAATCATCGCTTTCGTTCCTCATTTTTCATTTTCATTTTCCTGGATCAAGTTCACTAGGAAACCAAGATTGTGCATTTTAAATTTCGCACCAAAATTAAACGCCGTAAAGACACCACCTATATCGACTGTAGGTAAATGTTCAATACATTATCAGGAAGAAAATTAACTTATTATATTCAACGCCGTTATAAAATATCGTAATAATCAATTAAAAAATCTAAATAACTGATAACGCAATTTTCATATAAGCCAGAACAATATTTACGTATTATCGGTAATACACAACAGACGGTAATAACTACATTTCAATGAAGCATGTACATCGTCGGCCAATAAAGTAGGGAACTACGATTCAATATTGAATTTAGGTGGTCACAAAGAGATCTGTAGAAGATAATTCAAAGCTTTACCGAATTCTCCATGGAATTGATTGAAATTAGCGCTACGTATCCACTGTTCGGAAAAGAAAAAAGACGAACGCACTAAAAACGCATCTTTAAAATAACTTTTCTATCAAACTTATCTTCGAACTGACTCTTAGCGACATGTCGCAGTCGTATCAAAGCAATCGACAACTTGGATGCACTTGTCAGTCATGCATTTCCGGGCTTCTTCCGCGATCTTTCCTGTGATCTTTCCTTCCATGCTCGAGCTTTCTCGTTCAAGCAGCACGACTCACTCTTCTCACGATTGGTCCCGCGGTATCTTTCCGCTTCGTTCGCCATTCGTGTCCTCGTAGAGTCGTCCCTTGTCGTTGGTTATCGTTATCTGTCCTCCTTGTGCGTCCACTTCACGACGGGCACGTCCGAGATACCGTTCTCGCGGATGTCGAAGGTCAGCTGTGGCAAAAGGAATAGGAGAAGAAGAAACGAAAGAAACACGACACTTTCTCTGCCGTTTGTTCGACACGCCGCTAGTCAGACGCCATCTCCATTCCTCCGTGCCGGTCCGCTTCCGCCTCTGCTTTCCGTTCAGATACTTATCCGGACAAGCTGACAATTCCAATAGAGTCCCGTCCGGCTAGTACACCGGTGGCAACAGGCAGAAAAGAAATCTCGAGACACGGGATCGTCTGGAAAGGATCTTTCAACCCTGTCCAATCGCGAACCTCTAACCCCCGTCCTCTCCGAGGACCGGCGTCTATCCGTGCCAAGGATTTTCTCTCCCGTCGCAATTCCTGCCTCTCGATACCCGCCGAGTCTCCGTGGAATTGTTTTCTTATCTCTGACCTTGGGCCCGCGGAACTCTTGCTATTAACCATCTTGTCGATTTCACAGTTGCGTCACCGCTTTGCTGGTTGATATCGGTAATCGATTAGCGTCGGGATCATGGATGAGACCGCGATTTTTCATGGTCTGGAGAAAACGGTAGGAGTTATTGTAAGGTATTGACAATTAATCGACGACGTTATACTTGCGATTAATATATAGTTAGGTATATGTGTAGACATTAATATACGTAATGCAATAAATTGTTCCCAACGTGAATTTATAATATATTTAACACGATGACGGCGGGCCCATGCTTTTCTGTTCTCTGCAGCGGCCCATGCAAGATTGATCCAGGGGGCGGCGAAACCCACAAATGGGCCACGTTTGTATATCGAGAAATGCGTAGTCCAAAATGTTATATTATTTATTTAACATTATACATTAACATTTTAACATTATAATCAAACGATGAACATAAAATACAGAACTTAAAATTTTACGGAATTAAAAATTTCCTTCTTAACACGTTGACGCCGGCATGACCCACCGGTAGCCCATGCTATATCGTTCCATGGGGCGGCATGACCCACCGGTGGGCCACGTTTGTATATCACGTTGACGTCGGCGCCGATATTCAGAGTTTTCTCTGTGAGGCGGCGCCCGAATTCACGGTCTGCTCCCTGGGATGGCGCAGTGTTAGATTACGCTGTTCAACGCAATTTTTGAGCAATAATACCCACTAGGCGATATTTATAGATCTCGACGAGATAAAACTAAATATGAAATCACTTTTTGTCTATCACCCTCAGTTTTAGAGGAATACGATTTTGCAAAAAAATCGCAACTTTGCCACTTTGACCTCCATTTATAACGAAACTACTAAAGCGATAGGATTCCCGCTGGATTCAGTAAACTCCGTGGACTTCAACTAATACATTGATATACTATAGCTTTCCAATATCAATTTGCATATACCTGTAAATGTTAAGTAAACCTGACGGGACCAGTTTGACCCTAATTTTCGAATACTTTGAAGGTGGAGGGAAATATGAGGTTTGAATAAACTCGCCGTGATTCCTGGGGTAGAACTTTATTTCGAGTGCAGGGGATAGGAACCGATGTGGTCAGCAGGCGCGAACGAACTGTACTGGCTTTTCCTTCCCAATTCGACGTTGAGGTAGTCCGCGCATCCGCGGGTCATGGGGCCCTGGTTGTAAAGACATAAACCAGGTCCCCATTGACCTGAAGTCCTCGACGTTGCGAAGGAAAGGAAAAACCCAAAAAGCCTTCGCTTCCCGCATCTGCCGAGTCCCTACAACTTTATTCCATTTATCTCAAACAGTAGAGGTCTGACGCGAATTCTCAGCATCACACGCAATTCTGTGAACATTTTTCCATAAAAAACGTTCAGAGAGCGAATCAATAAATTATTCAATTCTGAACAGGAAAAAAAATGCACATCGAAAATAGTTTTAGAACGTAGTGTAAGTTTTAGGCGTAAATTGTGTTGAGTGCGAGCGGCAATTTCATTTATTTGTGGTACAGTAAAAATTAATAAAAAATTTCGCCGGCTCCAGGCAAAACGGAAAGAGTACTACATTTCCAGCCTTGAACAATACTTTTGCCGTCATTTTGACAATTCCTTTGCCGTTATAGGATAATACTTTTGCAGCCACTGGACAATACTTTTCCGATATTTGGTCAGTTATTTTGCACCATTGGACCATACTTTTGGCGACATTTGACAATAGCTTTCCTGCTGTGGACAATAATTTAGCCTACATTTGGACAATACTTTTCCTGCCTCGATCAATTCTTTTGTATTCAAAGGACAATGCTTTTCCTGCTATTGGACAATATTTTCCCGCTATTGGACAATACTTTTCCCGCCATTGTTCAATACTTTTCCCGCCATTGGACAATACTTTTCCCCATTCGACAATACTTTCCTGCTATTGGACAAAACTTTCCCGTCACTGGA
>NIJG01000005.1:4935-111140 GCA_002201625.1 Euglossa dilemma
ACAATATACACAAACACATCTAGCAGACCGTGTCGTGTGTTTTTGAGCTTAAAGAAAAATCACGTTAACGAATTTGTAATCCGCGTAGTGGATTCGAAATCAGTTTCCGCCTCGATGCCGCTTTTTATGCGTAAAATAAACAGCGCGGTTAGCGACGGAAGATTTATTAGCGCGCGGCTATAAAACATTTTATTTAACGGTTTGCTTTTTCAATCCGCAGCTCCCGTTATTTTCGCGTCTACGCGATATTTATGCGGTAATAGAGAGACGCGCGTGTACCGACTAGAAGGGAGAAATTATTGCACCCTCTTCGCAACGCTAAAACTTTATTATAAATGTATGGCAACCGAGTTTTTTCCTCCGTGTTATTTTTTATTCATCCTGAACATACATATACACCGCGGAAGCGTTCCCTTTTTTATTGTTATTATTATTATTATTCTTTCGTTCGAACCGAAACGAAAAACACCTCTATGTACAATCAAGACTTATTTGCAAGTGGTCGAATATTTTTTATTAACGCTTGGCCAGTACCAGGCGAGCCAAGTTTGTAAACGGGTCAAAAACTTTTGTTGAAATTTTTCTAAACTTACCGACGCTGCATTTATTAACGTACGCCGTTGTTCGTTGTAGAAATTTCGTTGAAATCCTGCCGTATATCACGTAACGCTGGCATATATATCTTCACTGAGCATGTAAGAAAATTCCGTCAAGCGTCTCGGAAAAATACTGCATCCGTCATTGTTGAAGTCGATCTACGAGAAAAGTGAAATTTTTTATGAAGCAACGATAAAATGGCTTATTGAATTATGCATATTGTTAACCACGTGTCAGAGCGACAAAATGTGTCGTTCAATATATGATTTATACACTGATTCACTGCGTTTACCGTAAAATTTTGTTAAAGAAAATTTCACTATTAAATTAAAAATTTAAACATCAGCTTTCATGCTTCGAATGATAAAATTCAATATGATGCAATATAACAGTTTATAATACGCAATATGGATGCCATTCCATATTGAATTCAAGTATCACGATTCGAATATATTAATAATTCTGATTAAAGAAGTTTAATAATTTTGAATATTCTTCAACACTACCTTCACTCACCTGTTATTCATATGTTTCAGCAATGTAAAGTTTGAAATACGTTCTAAATATATCAAGAAAGATTTTTTTAACTGGATGATTATAAGCGCGAATGCAACGTGCTAATTGCGTCCGTCTTCTCTGCCTGTCTTGACCCAGATAAATACCAATCGATGAAAATTAATGTTACTTAGAGTCACCATTAGCATAGATTTCCTATGGAACCGCGTCACGAGTGGTGCTATTGATCGAACTGATCGACGAAATATCGCAAGGGTTGGCAATACTACCACTTGTCAGCGTGTGCCATCTCTCATATCCGTTCTCCTGGATTATACTGTTGACAAGCGCGAAGCGCGCGAACCGCGTTTTGTAAAATATTTAAAATATTATATGTGGACATTAAGACAGCTGCTAAACTATTTTCCAGTATCTTAATACGTATTCTAATATGTCCTCATGACAAGATTTCCGTAATAACTATTTTCGAGAAGCGAATAAATTATGGTTATGTCAGGCATAACACGTGAAAAATTATGAAGTTTTAAGCCGGCCAAAGGAAAGTAATTATAGATATTCTTGTCCAGGGTAGCTATCTCTTGGAACGTTACAGACTAACGATGCGATTTCATTGCAGGACGATAATGTTAATCTCTCTCGGCGTCTCGGAATTACGTTTTTAATTAGCTTCGTTTCGTGGTACGAATCGCAGCTCGAGTATCAAAGGAAAGGATCGCTGAAAAATTTCGTGAACAGTCATTTCCTGAATTTCCATGTGATTACAGGTCTCAGGATCGGACGAAGAAATTTCTACTTGAAAAAGAGGTTTCTCGGATTAATTTACCGCAAACGAGAATACGCTTGAATTGCTAAGAGAGCTCTTATTAGTGCAAGGATGCAAGTGATTCAGTAAAAATCTTTATTACTTTGATGAGTCTGTGTAAAATTGTGTAAAAATGTGTAAGTGAGAATTGCATGTGATTTCAGAAATAAAAGATGCTGGTGTGATAATGAAAAAGACTGATACATATTACGTTGAAAATAAAATAGAAGTTTAAGTAATACAGTGGTTTAATTTAGTAATTGTGTATAATAATTTGCACATTGAATTGGGAAGCAAAGTAGATAAAGGCAAAGATAGGAAACGATAAGTTATAAAATAACGAAGGTAAATAAATTAATTTTCTTTTTACCAGTATACTAATATAATTTAATACAAGGTACGCATTTTCTTTATTTTCTATAGACCATTTTCTTTGCCACTGCTGGTTTCTTTAACCCTTTGGCTGACTTCTTAACAGTCTGGTGCAAGAAAATTCTTTCTCCTTTTCATAAATGACTTCTTGTGACAAGTTGTAACGATCAAGAAACTAGACATATGTATAGATCAGGTAATTTAGTAACATATATAAAATCTAAACGAATTAAAGGTTTCATTTATTTTCTGCTATGGCAATTTAAGTTATAACAATGTGAAACTATTAATTCATTTCATGAATAGAAATAATAGGAAAATACTTTTCAATACAGACTGTCCTATAGTTTCCAACCCCCAATATACCATGTGTAAAATTTTACCCCATACAAACTTCATTTCATCTTTATTAATATTAAAATTATCACTTTATCCAATGAATAATTTCTAACACTTTTATAGTTACTGGAAACATTCAGGTACTTTTGAGATATAAATTTCTATTCAGATAGGAATAATAGTGCATATATCAATTTAACCACCGACTAATTTTTAACACTTTTACAGTGACGAAAAAGAATTCAAATTCTCTGAGGTGTTGGTTCCTGTTCAGATAGAGACAAGATTATATTTAACATATCTTCATTGTACTGCTTTAATCATTACTATCAGTGCATAGTAAGATACCTATATTACAAGTTATTATTATATGCAATGTATATTACAGGTTAGTATTTCTAGTGTTAGAAAATTAATTCGCAGACAATACTATTATGCGTATGTGCTATTGCTGTCTGCATTAATAATAATAATAATTGCAATAAATTGTCATGCATATAAACAAACTTTGATGATATTTATCACAATCATTAAAAATAAAATATCGCAAAATATTAACTCTTGAATAAAACAATTCTATTATGCATATGTAATATACATTAATAATAATAGTAATTGCAATAAATTGTCATACGTATATATAAATTTTGGTGATATTTATCTTGATTTCTAAATGTTAAATATCTGAAAGTCGTAATTCCTGAATCAAATAATACTATTATGCATATGTACTTTTCCTGTCAATATTAATTATAATAGCAATTATACTAATTTGTCATACATATAAATAAATTTTGGTGATATTTATCTTGATTTTCAAATTTTACATATCTAAAAAGAATAACTCTTGAATCAGACAATATGCTTATGCATACATATTATTGCGGTCAACATTAATAATAATAGTAATTGTAATAAATTGTCATACGTATAAATAAATTTTTGTAATATATATCATTATCTTTGAATGTTAAATATCTCAAAATATTATATCTTGAATCAGACAATATGCTTATGTATATATACTATTCCTGTTAACATTAATCATAATAGTAATTGTATTAAAGCATCATATGTATAAGTAAATTTTTGTGATATTTATCTTGATTTTTAAATGTTAAATATCTCATATATTTCTCTCTTGAAACAGACAATACGCTTATGCATATATACTATTACGGTCAACATTAATAATAATAGTAATTGTAATAAATTGTCATATGTATATATAAATTTTAGTGATATTTATCTTGATCTTTAAATGTTAAATATCTGAAAGTAGTAACTCTTGAATCAAATAATACTATTATGCATATGTATTATTGCTGTCAATATTAATAATAATAATAATTGTAATAAATTGTCATACGTGTAAATAAATTCTGGTGATATTTATCTTGATCTTTAAATGATTAATGTCTCAAAATATTAACTCTTGAAACAGACAATACGCTTATGCATATATACTATTACGGTCAACATTAATAATAATAGTAATTGTAATAAATTGTCATGCGTACAAATAAATTTTGGTGATATTTATCATGATCTTTAAATGTTACATATCTGAAAGTAGTAACTCTAGAATCAAACAATACTATTATGCATATGTACTATTACTACCAACATTAATAATAATAGTAATTGTAATAAATTGTCATGCGTACAAATAAATTTTGGTGATATTTATCATGATCTTTAAATGTTAAATATCTCAAAATAGTAACTCTTGAATTTAAATTTTTGGCATGGACTCTGTTACAACTAAAAACCAGTTGAACCATCAAACATTACAATAATATTATTTCCCTTTCATCGTATTCCCATTATTGCAAATCAAATTCAAGAATAAAGTGACTCATTCGTCATTCAGTGTTCCAACCACCACACGAACCTCCCCTTCATCTATCTGAGACACGACGAGTCAAACGATCCTGCGTTCACCGCGGAATCCGCTTTTCCCTTTCGCTGGCGCGCTGTCGCTTACAATTTCGCAGAACCGTGCGTTGCAACGGGAGTTATCGTGAAGAGGTCTATTCAAACGGCACGAGTCCTCGAGGCTCGGTTGCCTGAACGTTCGTGGGACGTAATCTAGTCGACGGTGCACGATTGTGCGGCCGTAGAACGGTGCCACGGAAATCGTTCGCGGGACAACGCCCTGGCGCGTCGCGACGCCTTCTGTTTGTGTCCCTACAGAATAATCCGCGGGGATGAAAGAACAGGTGGGGAAAAAAGTGTTTCCGGTATCCTGCCTCGCGGAGGAAACATTAACTTTTTTCGAGTTATACCAGCGTGCCGCATCGTTTCCCTTCTTTTCTGATTTTTGTATATAGAGGGGGCAGATTGCACGGGTCGGTGAACTTGTGTTCTCCAGAAATGGAATTTTTATTTCGTGAATATCATTAACGTTGTTGAGGATATAAATATTTATGGGGATTTAGTGGATTTCATAATTGTGGCGAGATAAATGACGAAGAATTCGCGGCAGATAGGGCATGTATAAGGTCTATGTTCGATACATGATTGATATTATCTATTATTTGAAATATTATTTCAGTGCTTTGATAATTAGGAATTGTTAAATAATTAAACATATTGCTCGTTTTATAAATTAATTAATAAAGTAATAATAATTTTATTTTTTAATTTTATCAGATAAGTATTATAATATTCGTAACTATCTCGTCTTTTTCTCTCAAAGCTAGAACAGTAATAGTGTTCTCGAACCGTGATCTAAAAACAATTTCATTGGCGAATTAATTAATAATTGATTAATAAGTGATACTCACACGAGACATTTCCAATGGGATCATCATTGGGGGCGAACGAACTTATCGAACTGATTGATTATCCGCAACGAAATTAATCGAAAAGTAGAAATGTCATTCGATGGCCATCATCGATATTCCCGCTGTGTGATTTACGTAAACTGCGATTCTATGTCGCGTCAGCATACAGAGGGGTTCATTTGTTCGTGACATTTTCATCGCCAATACAGTGACCATCACGTGTCCGATATTGCCTTTTGGATTAACGGAAAAATGCGCTATCTTTCTTTCGTTTCTCCATCGGGACATTCATTCGTTCTATCCAGGGTACATTAGTATGCAGCCCGCGTAAACCGACTAATAGCTTTCGTTCGATGTTTCAGTTGGTCAAAATATCCAGGTAGCATTTCATAGTAGCGAATAGATGGATGATTCGAAGTGTCTCGTATTTCGACCTGATGGTTAGGATTTCCTTCGAGAGTATTTCGCGCGAGTGTTGAATTGAAATGGTTGGTGAATTTAAATACTTTTTTTCAAAAATATTATTTATCGCAAAGACAGAGAAATTGCAAATCTTTCATAGCATTATGTTAATTTATTAATACTTTAATGAAAATTTGAAAATGAATACCTGAAATATTCATATAATCTGTTTCTTCTATTAACATTTTTTTTCTCATCAACCAACATTCTTCCTTCGTTCGTTGACCTATACTCCTCATCGAATCTCGAGTTTCCGATCTTCCCGCGAAAGCTGATGCAAAGTAGCCAAATCATGACAGAGCAGCTTCCAAGTAAGCGTATCAAGAGAGGAACAACCGGCTTTTATTAGACACTCGCGACCTATTACACGAGAAGTAAGACAAATCGTTCTTAATGAGCAACGATTTGTTAGGGGATATGGGGAGGAAAGAAAACGTTCCAGCAATGGCGTATCACGGAGAGAAAGCTTTTTGATATCGGTCTACTTGGACGTTCGCAGGAGTTAGTCTTGCTAGGATAGGGGAAAGACGATAAGGATTGCAGCATCGCATAAACAATCTTGGTGGACGAACGCTGTGGGTTGTTGGGATGGTTTTCACGAGCAACATTTCCGATTTACACGGCCATGCGTTTCACGAGTAAATAACAGAAGGGAGCGTACAGGAAGAGGGGTCGTAAAGCGTGGACTTCCGACAGAGACGATGTATTTCTTTCTTCTTCCATCTTTCGTTCCTGCTTTTTTCCTTTTTGTCATTAGATACGTGTAAAATAAACGTTCGGAAGGAATTTCGCACACATTTAAGAATTGTTTAATTTAACAAAAATTAAGAATTAAGCGTCTTCGGATAGAGAAAGGAGGTGAAAATAAATAGATGAATGGCGAAGGAAATTTTCGAACATAAGTATATGTAATTTGGAAGTGATGTATTTAAACTGACTAAATTTTAGGAAAATCTTGGGAAGGAAAAATTTGCCTCGGTAATGGACGTAATATAGAGAGAGCTATAGAGTCTCCATTAAAGGATTATGGTTCAACTGGGTTTTATTAAGAGAGTGTTACAACGTGGAGATTTAAAACGTTATAAAAGTACCATAAAATATGTTCTGAGCTAAAATAATATTTTTATAAAAATCTCTTTATTTCTCTTACCGCTTTTTATTCCTAACAGGAAAGAAATTTTTATTTCCAACTCAAATTTCGAAAACCAAAAATTGTTTTCTCGATAAGAATCCATTAATATCAGGTTCAAACTATAAATAAGGTGAGTGAAACTCCGGAATAAACAGGATAATTTTTATTTCCACCTCACTAAACGTGCAACGTCCCTTGCTTCCCATCATCCTGTCAAAAATAAACCAGCAACTGCTCACATACATGTTAATCGTCTTCCTGCTCTTAATCACTTCGTGTTAGCCAACCATCCTGCCCGCCTAACCCCAGTCTACCCTTGACTGGCAGTTTTTTGCGTCAGTATCATTCGGGACAGCATAGAGGCGGACGCCTGGATAATTCTAACCCCCCATTAAACGCGCAAAGCTCCGCGCTCTTCCGGTCCAGTGGCTCGGTCCCAGAGGCTGTCGGAAATTTCTGAGTTATCGAGAGCGTGACGTCATGCCGGCGTTATCGCTCAGCCGATTTCGTGGGCTTCGAATCGGTGGCTGGCTCCGTGGCACTCCCCGTGGCAAAGCCCTGACTCCTTTCAGCGGAATAATTTTCCAGGAGGATAGATTCGCGCGGGACCGAGTACACTGGCACGTCGACGAGCGTAAGACAAAGGGACGAGATCGGGAGGGAGCGAGTTGAAGCATAAGTGCATCAGCCAAGTGAGGAGTTGAAGTAGAAGTGAAGAACGGCCGGGGTTAGGCTTGTTTCTTTGATAGATTTTCCGGAGATGTCGTGAATTAATAGGCGTGGTCTTGGAATCGTGAGAATCGCGCGAGATTTATTTAACTGTGGATTGCAATTAGCTGTTTATAACACGTCTCTACATATAATAGGACAATAATTGGAATTGTATGTTGAAACCAAAACGCGTTCTTCGATTCCGTTTTATAGCTAAAGCTATCGTTCTCTCTCTCTCTCTCTCTCTCCGGAATTGTTGGTGCTATTATATTATCCACGTGATCCATTGAAAGATCTATTTCACCTGAAACAGAACCTCATATCCCAAACAGCCACTCGATGCCTCCTGTGCTTTTCTAAACACTTGTCATTCGCAGGTAGCTGTTCAATGAGACTTTCATTCACGTCCTACGTTAGGGGAAGTTCATTCGCCTTTACAGTGACGGTCATAGGCACTATACACTCAGCCACTTCGCCTTTGTGGACCTTTAGTTACGTTGCCTCGCGGCCTGGATTCCGTCCCCGTTGCAGTCTGCTCCTTTGTAAACTCGAACATCGTGTCGAATATACTTCGCAGATATTTTTATCGAATTAATTCTTATTCGTTATCAAATAAACGCTTGGAACGAAAAGACGAGGAAAACTGCTTTAAATGCGAGGTACATTATTGTAAATCGATGGTAGATCGCTATAGATTATTTAACAATATTTAATTTTAGAAACGAAGATTGAAAAAGCGAATATATGAAAAGTATATAGATACGATGAATTGGAGATTTTATTAATTTTATAACATTGATATAATAAATTATTTTTTACTTTTTTATTCATCTTTTTAAATCGCGATTTGTGGAATTAATTTGATATCGAGGAAAATAATACAATACCGTGTATTCGGTATTTTACACGAAACTTTTGCAACAAGCAGACCATTGTTTGCAACCAGCAGCGTTTCATACAAATCGTAAACAAATCTCATTACTTCGAAAATTTGTTATAATAACTGTACCGTGGCGCGCTAATTAACAACATGCAGTCATCCTCAGGAAATGAAAATGAAAATATAAATGAGATTTGTAGCAATAAATTTTCGCGGAAAGTTCATAACGTTTCACGAAACGTATTGGCCACGCGCGATTCGATTTCCTTGCAAAATTAATAACAATAACTGTAATAATTGTAAACTTTATTCGAAAATATGTTAACGAAAGATGAGACTTTATACACCTGTATGGAAATTTATTATTAAACTTCTATGCATGTTTGAGAAAATATTGATAGACAATTGATTAAGAATCGCGATCATGGTTCGACCTATTATCTCCTAACGAATCGATATTTGCACGAACGTTAACACAATGGAACGCAGCAGGGAAACTACGATTTGACGTCAGACTCAGAGCCGAAGCAATTAGCGTTCGAGGGTCGACGTTTAAGAATCAACGATTCCGATCTCGTGGCGAAAACGAAATACGCTTTTCATTTATTCGCTGCACTCCGACGATGTCTTGACCCGGCCCAATCACGTTTTATTGCCAATCAGAGGCCTCGACGAGCAACTGGGCTCGCGAGTACGCGGGAGTGCCGAGCCAAACGGAAATTCCTCCAAGATCGACTACACTCTTTTCTCTTGGAACAGAAAAACTGATGAAAAAAGAAAAATATAAGAACAAGGTCCGGACCCTGAGTTATCTCACTGTCTCTTTGGTTAATTTATGGAAAAACTTTCCTCGGTGCAGTTGATAGCGCGAGTTATCCTTCTTAAAACGGTAAGAAATCGGCTGTCACAGTCTGTTACGTTCATGGAAGAATTTTCCGTTCTGTTTTTGTTGGTAGATTTTCATAAATCACTTCCATGTTGAGTTAAACCTGTGAAGAAAATTGCCACCTCCGTTGTCTATAAAGGCCGAGCTATGCTATGAAATACGGTCGCGAAGACACTGCCGAGTTCGAGTTAAAAGGATTTTCAAGAGTAGGTTTCTTGTAAGAGCATTGCTGAAGTTGATAGCTTCCATAAAGTAGGAGCATACTTAGAGATTTCTTTTTGAATTATCTCATCAGTCTCGATATTTTTCCTATCGGTACTCTGACATAGCCAGTTTGCTAAACGTGATTTACGAGTAAATCGTTATATCCATCTCTTAAACCCATGGACCTTCAACGGAATATACCTGCCGTATCTAACCATGAATAGAAAAATGAAAGAAAATGTCATGCATTGGAGAAACGTCACAATATGTATATGATTTCTCCTTAAATACAATCCCAAAGGAAATCTTCTCGAAGACAAGGGAAATAGCGAAATACCTAATATTTAACCAGTATGTACTTCGTAATTTCCAAAATCAACTGAACTAACCCCTTCCAACCAAATTAACGATTCATTGCAACAGACACGAATTCACGAGCTAGTTCCAAAACTGCTTGTTTCGTAATTCAATTACATTCACGAGAACATCGGGCAACGCGTTTAATAACCGTCAGTGGGATCTTATTATCGCATTCTCTCGTCTATTCCCGATTCCGGGCTTAATTAACGTTATTTCATCTTCGCCACGGCGTTTCATACGCGGAGTTTCGTAGCCGCGAACTCGCCCGGTTCCTTTAATTTAATGCATTGTCTCGACGAGCCACGGCCCTGGAATAATAATTCATTACCGAATGACCCAAGAGCAGCATCCTCGTTATGTGAGATGCCTCCTCGGGGATGGTGTGCCACGAAGAAACTTTTCCTTCCTATTTCTCCAGAGATCGTCTTCGAACCCCTGGTTCGCGGGCTGCTTATTCGTCCACGGCCATTCGCTCTTCACCAAATGGTACGAAACAGCAAGTTCTGACGTGTTAGTAATTTCAGTAGTGCCCGCTTTAGCGCCACGTTTTTGCCCGCCTTGGCGTCCCAGGCTATCCTCACTAATTCTTGGAAATAAGACTTTAAAACCAGCCCCATGTCAGATGAATTCTCATATCTACATTTATTAATTTTGTATTTTAAATATTCGTATTTATTCCTTTTTTTTTTTATTCAAATTTGAAAATGTTACCTTTCCACTTGATTGTTAATCTCTGCGTCTTTTACCCCCGCTAGTAGCCTATCGATTCCCTCACCATTTGTCTACCACTTGCCTTGATGAACGAGAAAAGGAAGAAAAATTATTCCAAGTTGACTCTGATTCGACTGATTTTGTGTAAAAAAGAGTAAAAAATGATTTGTAAATAACTAATGAAATTAAAAAGTTAATAGTAAAAGTTATTGAACTTGCAATACATGTTTATAGTTTAACAGGATTGCTAAGTTGTTAATAAATTTGATTTAAAACACGAAAACATTGGCTAGGCAATTTTCCAGTTGCTCAGTTCCCTTGTATGATTCATAGTGGTTCATCCTATATAAACTGTCTCGTAATTCAGGATAAAATCAAAGAGAGGTGGATCTTCCCTAGAATAAATCAAAGCGGGACGAGATGGAGGGTGGATCGAAAAATCTTTCTCATTTTCTTCCTCCTACTACAACTAGTAGCAGATTATAACCCTTGTAGCTATCAGCCACTTGAAATGCATAACAGACACCTACTTTGAATTAAATGAATTAATTTCTAATTTATCATCCAATAATATCTGTCCAAATTCGAAGAAGCTTCGGATGAATAATCTTATTCGCTAACAATTAACAATAAGATTTATTCATCCCCGTAATGTATCAGGAATCCACTCTAGCTTAAAAGCGACAACCATGGATCGATCGAAACTCGAAGTTCCCCATGGTCAAAAGTCGAGAATACCTCGGAAGAACCCGGTGGATTCCCCGTGGGGGAGACCCAGCGTTTATTTGGCATTCACCCTCGTGCCCGTTTATAAAGTTGCATTTCAATTCGGCGAAGAGGGTAGAGAGAAAGGGGCGGAGCGTATGCAGAGAAGCGACGCAAAATATCCGTCAACGTGGCTCGAATGGTGAACGTCGTTCAATCTTATTTCGGTTTATCTCCATAAATCCCCGTTAAAATTGAACGCGCCAGAGATCTGTGCCCGACCGATCGCCGCGAAAATTTCCATCTTGCCGAAATTGACTGCAGGATAGGGGAGAGATAGGTAAGGAACGGGAGAGAAAGTCTTGGAGCGAACTGCGCAGAGGGAAATCGCGAGGAAATATTTCGTCGCGGATGAGAGAAGCCGCGAGGGTTGTTACTCCGGCCGCGTTTATGGACAGCTTCTTCTTGATTATAATTTCAAATCAGCCGCTCCTTCAAAACTTCCTACGAACGAGATTACTGCGTTATCGTGTCTCAGGTTTCGCGAGCCACTATCTCACGAAATTGTGGATGAACATTACGACACCAGGGGACTTGTGTTGCCCGCCGCACAGTCGGTATTTAAATTAGCTCTGTAGTCGGCTTCGACGTTAGCTACGCCAGCCGACGACACAGCGCTGGTGGTTAATGGTTGGAAGTTAATACATGTAAATGACACGGATCTTTTGTTATTGAATTTATGAGTGAAATTGTTGAAATAATTGCAAGGATTTAGTTTCAAAGATTCCTTGCTATATAAGATACCCATATTCGGGAAAATTTAATATTTTGTTTTCCGAATTATTATTAAGATGGCTGTTGGAGTAAATTTGGTCCGAAATATTCTTCTTGCAATTGATAAAGTAAATTTTGAAGATAGTAGGCGAAATCAAATATTATCATACTCGTAAAGTATTTGTTAATATTAAGAAATTTGCACGTGATGTTTATTGTTCACCTTAAAATTGGAAGTAATGCCGAACACTAAAATTTCGGAGATTTAGGCATCTGTTACCCAATAGCCATTTATGTATCATTATCCTACTCCTCGAATCAAGAATTAAATACACGCGTGGATAATGAACGTACAGACTGACTGAGCCGTTAATTACTGGTATCCTACATATAGATATACAGTATGCTTAATCTAGATAGAGGGCGTCGACCAGATTACCAAGAGCCTAAATCAATTAACTTACACACGTTTCAACAATGAAGGATATGAAGACAGCTGGGAAAAATTTATCAGAAGAAGACTATCAAAAAGGGGATAAATTTATAATTCAATTTTAAGAGATTTTTATGCTAGGCTTAAATGAAATTTCTCTCTGACCTAAGAAATAAAATTTTTATTTCGAGTCTTAAAATGGATTTTATGCTAGAGTAAAAGAATATTTATTATGACTTCAAAAACCTTTTACAGCTTCAAATTGCGTAGGATTCAATTTCAAGTCGAATTCCTTCTAAATTGTTAGGAATATCGACTATTGTAAAATTAAAACTCTAACGTCGCTAAATTTTATTTCCAAACGAATACGATATTTTTATCTGTGCTTCATTGGAGATTAAATAGCAATAATTTCATATATATAAATTCAATAAATCGGTATAATGTTTGGTATTTTGATGTCGCCGGCTCGTCAGAGGTTCATTTCCAAGTTATTATATTTCATTCGCTTTATTAATTATAACTTCATTAAAGTATAATAAGCCCTTGAAATATAAGGAAACTTTGAAAATAATATTTCCTTTAAATTTCCAGACTCTAAGAAGAGAACAGGTCCATCTGTGCTCTTTAATATCGTCCGTTCCACTTGACCTGTTTGATTAAACAGCGAGACAAAAAGGGTCTCTTTCTCGTTCTTTACAAACTTATCTTTTCCGTGGAAAATCGCTAGTATGTTTATACAATTTTCCTTTCCCGGTGTTTGCTGCTTTTGCAAGCGCCATGATTTAATCTTTGATATTACCTTTTTACGTCATATTTATTACTTAGGAAGGACGACTTTCTTTCCAACATTCCTTTGTTCTCCTTGAATCTTCTCTGAGACGTACGAATACTTCTTGGGGAATACAGTGCAGACAAATGAAAAACATCTTGATACAGTCTGATTGGGTTGGAAGATTTCAAAAGTACTTGAAAATTAGTTTATTTAATAAATTATCCCTCAACACAGGTCTGTCCTCTTGGACGCTAAATGCATTATTTTCTGCAAATTTTTTGTGTTTATACGATAGGAGACAAATCTGACGGTACAGTCTCGCACGAGATATACTTTTTCCTTGATAATTATTAAATTGCAGCGTCCAAATTTTTTTTAAGATGATCATAATATTACCCCAGATCGGTGTATCAGAATGTCAGTAGGTAAAGTTTTGATAAAGTCTGGATATGGTGTGATCTCGAGATCTATCAACTTAGGTTGACCCTAGCTCACGAACCCCAATCGCATGATCTCTGGGTAGTCCACAGTGAAGTCTCTCGATCTGAGCTCGTGGGTTTCCAGATCTTTCTACCTTTGAATGATCTAGGATGAGCTTCGCAGACACACGTTCATGGACCTTTAGATCGTGCGATCTCTAGATAGTATGTAGTGGGTTCCGCAATCCTGTACTTATGAATCACCGTTTCTCTTGGTTTTTATTATCTTTCCTTACTTTATTCCAACAAAAAAGATAGTGTTTATAGTAGAGGAACATAATCACCTTAGGATGATCAAGTCTTGTGACGTTTCTATATCAATGTCTTTCAATGTCAAATGTATATGCGAGGATTTTTATTTTTGGGTTGATAATTAGACAATCTAAATTCGAGCAAGATGGTGAAGGAAGCTTTCTCGAGAAAAGTATATGATACTTTTGCTTCTACTCGTGACTGTCCACGAAGACAGCTCGCACTTGACCTCCGCTTTCTTAGCCTCGTCCAGGTGAAAAATTACCCGTTTCAGTTGTCGGAATTTTCCTTTTTACGTGGCAAAGTGGAAATTCTTTGCGGCAATCTTCCTCTCTATATATCTTCTCCCGGGACAATCAATCTTTCCTTGCCGTGCTGTTGAAAAAACCATTATCTATCGTTAGAAATAGCGCTTTTACCCTAATTGATATTTAGTTCAATAGAACGGCATTTTATTGTCCGAATTTCACGTAAATTCAGCGAGTATTTTATCCAGCGCTGGATTTCATACAATGTGGAAACCGTTCGCGCAATAATATTATCAACGGGTTGTTGAATCGTGAATATTTCGTCGATTCGGCACAATAGAAGCGTTCATAAATATTAAACTAATAGTGGAGCCGGACGTGTTGGTGAACGATAGGTGCGCTTCGTGGAAAATCATTTTATCCGCGACTGTGGCGCTCATGACTGATCGAAGGTGTTTAATTTGTGGTGTTCCATCGATTCCACGAACGAATGCACACGCCCGGATTCAATAGCCCTTTAAAATCGGGTCTTTGTCCAGTCTGGCGAATATTTAGCGATTCATCGCACCTAAATTATTTTCGGACATATTATACCGCCCTGCAGTCTTCCATTATCCTTGCACTCGCATTGTTTTCACCGTTCTCCTTTGTTCGTGATAATATATCTAAAGAGCCGGCCCTTATTATACAGATTCGAGTATGACTGAAATTGCGCGATTAATATTTAGATGATCTATAACCGCGCATTCGTCAATTTAATTCTCCAATGGACACCTGAAACGCTAAATGACGTTCTTGTATACTTTTGCACACTATTGTAAAAAGGAATAAGTTGTTGGTGAAATCTAGATTTCTCTTGGTATATATTTCTCTATCAGAATCTTTCGGAGTATTTTAAACTTCCAGCTCTAAAATTCTTCGAAAGATCGAACCTAGCTCGTACCACCTAAGCTTCTCTCAGCGTCTCTGAAATCTCGTTTAACCTTATGACTCGTAAATCGAGCCGAAATCCAATCTCCCAACATTATTAGCTTTATTTCCCAAACAGTCGGTCCAGAGAACTCTGAAGAACGGTAACGACGAACGAACGCGTTCCTGAGAGGTTTGTTATCGAAAACAATTCCCCCTGGTCGCTCTCGATACTCATAAACTGGAGTCCTAACCGTAGCAGCTGCCTGGGCTCGGTTTTCCTCGATCAAGATCGAAAACAGAGAGGGTCGGGTGCACCAGATTGCCGCGATTCCATGAATCTAAACGCGCATCACCTTACGTGCGATACTTTCGACGAGATAGCTTCAAATGGAGGTCAAGATACGTACGAATAAATCCCCTTGATATATGGACTCGATAAGGCCGCGGCAAGGCGCTGAAGTCGGGGTTGGCCAGCCCTGCGTATGATAGCCTCTCGCTCCATTGCATTCTGATCGGGCCAATTTCGTCGATTCCTTCGCCGCGAAAAGTCCTCGGAATATTCCAACCTATTGCTCCACCTGCTATCTTATTAAAGCGAGATCATTGTTCTCCGAGGATGAGCAGCTTATTACACGGTAAATTAGTCTGCGAGACAAAATGAACGGAGAATTTGATAGGGTTTAAGCTAACTTCGTTTTGATAGTTCCTTTAGGTTTTTTAATATTTTTGTTTGAAGCGAAAATACTTTTTTATCCGAAGCATTACGTTCTTTGTATCTAGGAATAAACATTTTTTAATTTTTTTTTATTTTATTAGGCAGTGAGGTTCTGATTTATTTTAATCGTAAGCAGGGCGATTTAGATTAGATAAAATGGAAAACACTCGAAAACACTTTCTAATATTTTTTTCTCGATTTCTCGAAATAAAATTTGAAAATTTTGCTTAGTCTAGGATAATCTGAAAATATTCTTTTCATATTTTTATACGAATAAAGTAACAAGGAGCAATCGAATTTATAAAGAAACGCGAAACATGATTGACATTTCACGAATCCGTTAATTTAACTTTAGTCTGCCGAGACCAATGGCAATCGCGAAGTAAATGGGGAAGGCTGCATCGAAATTCAGCCCTCGAATGTAATCATGGATGCGTGTAACGTTACGGGATTTGAATCACGAAATTACAACTAAGTCGTTCAAAATCTCAGGCTCGGTTGCTCAACTTTATTCACGTTGTGTACCAGTGCGGATATTAATCTTCCGAAACGAACGTGTCAAGTGCTGCGCGAACAGAACGCAATAGTTAATCTTCCGAATCACATTTCACGCGCACCAACCTAACCTCTATTATCGCGCCGTGTCTGCCGCCGTTCCACGTATTCGAGAGCGCGTCGAACGCTCGGAGAATCTCGCACTTTCTAATTTCCCTTTCGTATTCTGAGCACTCGTGCTTATCTCGCTCCTGGATCGTCGTGAAATCGAGGGGTTCAATGAGTCGGGAGCTACGAAGACCGCGCGACCCTCGATAATCCCTGAAATCGCTGATCCCGCGGTGCTTCCGATAAATACCGGCGTAAAAATAGGATCGAATCTCGCGATTGCGTAAAGAGGATCGGTAAATTATCCACGTAAGCGAAAACCTATTCAGCGTGCGCGGAGTTTCAACGCGAGATGTTGCGTAATCTTGTTGAGAGCGGAGATCGATAGATAGCAGTTTAAAGAAACTGGCGTCGCAAGTGTTTGTTTTCGGTAATATAATCGTTTAGGCTGCAGGAAAGGATAATTATCTGTGTATTTTATTCGATATCTAAGTTGAAAGGAAGTCAGCCGCGCTTTGGTTAGGCATATTCTAGACGGCTATGCTTAACGTCAACATTGCATTTTTTATCGCTACTCGCCATTTTATTCGATAGATTATAATTTAAAAAATTTTAAGTTGTTCGTTACTTATGAATATTACTATTAAATTAAGAATAATATGTTTGATTGTTCTGAGATAAAGATTATTACAGAAAATACATAATAAATTTTCCGACTTGTAGTTTTAAAGACAGAGCTTTAATGAAATTTTTTGTAAACTATGAGGTGCAGATTAAAATATTAAAATTGTATAGACGTAATAATTTTAGGAATGTGTATTTGGGGGGAAATAAAATATTCAGCCTCTAAATGAATTCAGAATAAAGGAAGTGAAGCTATATTGCAGAATCTAGTTCCGAATTGCTATTAAAGCGTTATTTAGATACTGTAGTAATAAATGCGAGTAGTACAAACGCTTGTGGACCATTCCTACGTTAAAGTTAATGCAAATTGCATGTAAGTACGTGCATGGGAACATCCAACTGGACTTGGCGTCGTTGTGCCAACATTCTTGCTCTAACTCGGCGTTCCAACGGGAACGAGGAATTGCTGGAAGCTTGCAGTTGCATTTTCGTTGACCTGCTTAAAAGATTCGACAACGTGGAAGGCAGAATGACAGCTTCCGGTCTTACCTCGATGTTTTCAGTGTCTCAGCTTTCTCCTTAAAACACGCTACTTTATTTTTCGAGTGCTTTCGCGTGGTTCGTCCATCTTCCACGACGTGCTCGCGAGCGTTACATCTACAGACGCTCCATAGCTCGCGCGGAACGAGAAACTTATTGGTCAGCGGTATGACTCCAACCTATATTTTTCAGAAAATTTATCGCGCAATGCATCCAATTGATCTAGAATTTATTTCTCTTTTTTTTTTTACTTCCGGTGAAATAAAAATATCTGTGAAATTTTTCACTTTTGAATAATTGTTATTAAACTAGAAACATATTAAAACGTATAATTGAATTTAACACATATTACATGTAACAAAAATTTAGTATATTTCGTTTAACGTATTCCATATTTTTAATAAAAATTTCCAATATAACATATTTTTATGGTTTATTCCTTTATTAGCGATACTGCTACAAATATCGGAAAGCAATAATCTACAGATAATGTAATTAAACGTAATATTGACTTGTAACGTATTAAAATCGCTATAACTCACTCAATCTTCTTTTCAAATGCAATAAAAATTTTCTGTTCATCGAACGTTCGCTATTTCACGCTAGTCCCATCGTTTGCGCAAAATCCACTGATAAGCTATTGATCGACTATCGATATCGCAGAAATGGATCTGCGATTGCGTGTAAAACACGATATCGCAATTTCGGGAGACGTGTACTTCGAATTACAACGAGGATTCGATCGATTTAGGAAGCAGCCGGCACGGCACAGATCCAATATCTTCCGATCCGAACCGCATCATTAGGTTACGTTCGCACGGTAATTAACAATTCCACGTGCAATTTCCCGTTCGCGTCAATCCACTCCAGTCGCTTTATTATCGAACCATGTGTATCACAGTCCTGTCACGTGTCAGTTTTCGTGATCATCGCATCATAACCTCTCAAATTTAACCGTAGAAGCTTTAAAATCAGTTTCCGATATCCTCTCTCCACGTATTGGTCCCAGAATTGCGCGTAATCGAATTCCCAAGCCTATTTTACCAATTACTTCTGTCCTGCATTACGATCGGTGTCGGTTTTTGCATTTTTGCGATAGAAACTCAACACAACGAAACTAATTGGTCTACCATTCCGCTTGTAATACCTGCTTAATTCTGTAGTTATATAAGCTGAACTGCTGAAACGTTATCCGAACGGCCATATACATGCAGATCTCGAGCGAGTTTGCCAATCTCTTTTAAACACTCGACCATATCCTCGTTAACCAGAACGGTGAGTTATAATTCGGACAAATCGCTTCTGATCTGTTTTCCCGGAACATGGGGTTAATTCGCTGGTAAACGGATTATAGACGTGCTAACGAGCTGCAACTTTCCGTTCGATTCGAACTTTCTCGCGATAGCGTTATTCTTTTACTCGCTCGGTAAAACGCGTCCGGGAAAGAAACTTCGAGGCGTTCTTCGACTAACGTAATTAAAAAGTTAAATAGAAATTGAACAATACGGTTTCTCGCGAGTCTCGCGTTTCATTCAGATTCCAATCCTTGCTGCAGACGATGCAGATCGATAGGTCTGTGCCTGTTCGACGGGCGTAGGACGAACATAACCTCTATTCACGCGGTCGTCGAACTGTGTTTGTTTTCGCTGCGTCTGGAAACGCTTTATTTCCCGTTATCTCGAAAGGAGGAGACGGGTGTGAAAGGACGGATAACGAGACACCTTCGTGGAAATCCGACCCGGACGAGCGTGGGCCAAACAACCAGAGATCTTCAGAAATGACGAGTGCAATCTGATAGCGGACGTCTGGGTAGAATGAAAGCGTATTGATTACGTTCGCGTTGACACGTCCGTGTCACTGGAAAAGTAGCGTCATTAATCCGCAGCACGATTCCATTTCTTCTATTCTTTCGGTGCTTCTCTACGTTGCGTCAGCCTGTCTTGCCCCAACCTCCTCCGCCAATAGCTTCTGCCAACTCTTCGTTTTATATGACCGTTGCTGACAGAAACGCGGAGTCTTCTATTTTCTTTCAAGTTATCTCGTTACCATCTGACATGGACGTAATTGTGCTGCTGCACGTTTGTACGTGTCCATGGAAAGCATTCTCTCCATTTACGTGGTCTGCGAGAACGCGATTGACATTTCTAGGAAATTTCGTGAAAAGTCGATAACGTGAACATAGATGAAGGCTCTTTTCGATGGTTTAAAACTGAAAATTGGAATTGAATGAGAGAATATGAAATTTTTTCTTTCACTGTAGTTTCTCATTTTAGTGAATAGTGTTCGCTTTCAAGAAAACAAAAACTTATATTTAGACACTTGTTTAAAGAATGGAATAGTTCAAAATTAAGGTACAGCATACCAGTGCATTTTAATGTTAGCCCAAAGTTCTTGTGCTTCAGGGTACAATAGTTCGGACAAATTGTGATTCTTAGGAACTAATTTAAAGCTATTGCTGAGTTTCCATTTCTCCGTCTAAGGTGTTCTTGTGAATAGAAATGGGAGCGTGAGAATGCCAATGAAGATCCTCTGAACGGGTCCCCAGACTTTGCTCAAGTGCAACTGTGCAATGCGAGCTTTCGAAAATTACAATTGCGTGCAATCGCTGTTTGAATTTCGCACACTCGTGAGATCTCGATAGTTCGAATATTAAAAAAATGGAGAATATAATAGAAAATTTCGAACAGAGAGGCTATGAGATAATACAAATTAAATTATATTAAAAATCTAGATATTTTTATCAAAAATAAAATAAATAACTAATTATGTTCTTTTTAATTATTTATTCTTATTATCAGTTCAAATTGTCATGTATTGATTCAACATTGTCCAAAAGAACACTCTAATTGTTTTTCACTGATATCTCCATGCTAATATTGTTTTAATTTCATTTCATTTTTCATCTGTTAGATTTAATTGCATAAAAATTATAACAGGAATTACTATCAATTTTCTTCCTCTCAAACAAACAAAATTCCGGGCATAGCTAGTGAAAATTTAAACGCTAATTCGATTACGTATACAGCTTTTTCGATACCTATAAATCGAACTTCCCTGTTCAATAATGAACACACGCTAGTATAATTTCCACAGAGAGATCTATCGACACACCGACGTTCCCGCGATATTTTAATCCGCGCGAAACACACGTTTGCCAGTGACGTACAGAGAATTGGACGAGCCTGCGTGTAATAGGCGAGCTGCATGCAAACGGGAAAAAACGGACCAACGATCGGAAAATAATAATTACGAAGCATCGGAAGCTCGAATATAACAGGCGTAACCGCGGCGAACATGTTTTTTTTTTTTTTTTCACCTAACTAAATCAATGTACGGGCGTGCTTTTAGCTGAGGCTCCAATTTACGGAGATTGGAAATCCAACCGGGAGAAACGAAAATCGTGTATCCATGGGGTGGCGGTGGGTGGGTAGGAATGGGGGAAAAACGCAATCCGGACGAAAGACTCGAGCCGGCGCGTTCGCCCGATGAGATAGAATCTAAATTGCGTTCCGGCAAGAGGGAAACGGCCCACGTCCTGTGCATCCACCAGCGTCGTCATATTTATCTAGCGCCGCGACGCCGCTCCGTACCCGTGGGCTTAGGCAAATTCCGCATATCCGTTTAGGTAGTGGCGAGACGAACCACCACCGGGGTAATTGAAACGTAGCCACCCGTTACAACTCCATTTTCCTCGTGCTGCTACCTCTGGACCAGTCTTTCATGATGCATCGACACGTGCGTGAAATACAGGTGGACACGTGTAGGCCACAATGGAATCGAATGGTCAGAAATTGTAGGAATTTATGTATTTATTTAACAGAAATAACGTCTCCTTGCTGATGCGCTTTCTTTTACCCTGCCCTTCGCGTGGTCGCTTTACACGAACACAGATATTCGCCTAAACGTTTGAGCCGAACACGAGATTGTTGTCCATTATGAATTATCTCATTTAACTCTGAGACACATGCTTTGAAAGAAAATAAAGACTCAGATTGCAGAATTACAAAGATATGTTTAACTCCATTGTGCAGCTAGTGCCTTAAACGAAAATCATTGGAACACGTCTTTTTCCAAAACGAAGTGACCCTTTGCAAACAATATAAAATAATACCAAACAGCAGGTTCGAAGAAACGTGGTTATTAATCTCAATCTGCAGTCGTCAGACTTCAAGTGATGGATTCGCAAAGAGTCATACGGAGTACACATGTATTATAGTTCAGAGGAATCAGTGATACGAGTAAATGATTGATCTGATCCATGACTCTATCGCGTAATGGACTTTACAGGAGTAAAAGAAGTTCTTCTCTGACCAGTTATCATTCAGCGAAACTTGATTACTGATAAGTCAAGCACAACTGCTCGGAATCTCAGCGAAGGCGATCTATTAATTTCGTCAATATAGTAGTTAGAGAATCTTGATACCATTCCGGTGCCTTGGTTTCCAAGATTGTCACGGTTATCGACCATGACGGAAACAATATTCGCGCGAAGAAACACCAATAGTAGTCGGATTCGGAGCAAAGTCCTCGCGATGACGGTGTCGACGGGACGTTCATCAGGACGACGAACACAGGAATGCGTGGTATGCACAGGCCAATTCCTGGTTGTTCCAGAGAATGCCGCAAGCCTCTGCGCTATCGCTAAGTTATGACGTCTGTAATACCGACTGGTATTTCATTGTTACCATTTACGAAACGACCATTGCGTTGCTTCTTACTTTCGCAATTATCGCGCGAAAACTTTTGTTCCTTCAAGTCTCCACATATTGCGAAATTCGCCCCCGTGTCTCTGCTAATTGTTAGTCGTGCAGTTGAAGACACAGATAATCTTCTGAATGTAATTGTACGAATGTTACTGTACGAATTTTAAACTTTGATGAATCAGGAATACTGGATTTAATGAATACAAGGTGTTTAATTCGATAATTTATAAATTCTACCTGCATTCGTCAAAGCTTTAAAATTAATTCATTATTTAATAATTTTCTTACATTAAAATCATCGTTGGAAACCATGTTACGTGTCACTCACTCGCGCCATTTCATCCAATACGTGATTAATTTGCGTAAGTCAGTGCCCTCCGCGCGTGTCGTATATAACCGCGCGAAATTCAAAAGCATTAAATTGCAGCGTACGATAATTTCTGTTCTATAAGGAATTACGCGAGTTGTCTTCGTGAATTTACCACCGCGGTTCTATCCGAGGAGGTGTATAGGCAATTTCCCAGATTGTTACGTTGGCTATACTGAGCAGAGTGTGTGGTTGCAGCGTGTTCCTGCAATTATCTTTACCATCACTTACCCTTCCATTTGGTAGCAAACGTTCGCTACGTTGCGACGACGATATAACGCGGAATATCGATCTCTGTGAACGCGAGATCACAGTAAAGGCGAAAGTTGGAGCGTGCTGTTACACGAAAGTAAGCTCATACAGGAAATGCAAATGGAAGTTGCGCGCAGCGTCAATGTTTGCTATTCGCGAGGACTACGAGTACTTGTTGTAACCATCGCTCTTCGACCATCGCCTGGTAATACCGGCTATCTCGGCCCGATTTAACCCGCCATCTACATAAACTCACTGACATCACGGTAAACGCGTCATCCGATTCAGATAAATTGGATTCCTTTAATTCCACTCTTCAACCACGTGATTTTTTCTATCTTCATGTCCTTTCACCCCCTTTGCCATTGTTGCCCTGATCTTCCTTATCGTTGGAGCAAAAATATTTGAGACGGAAAATGTTTCACGTAATACATTATTACATACATTGATATTAATTGGGAATTATTATTTTGCGAATATTGAATTACACGAAGCAGAAATGAAAACATTGTTAAGATAATAAATTAAAAGAATTATTGAGACACCAAAGAATCTAAGAATAATTAGTTCTTATTTTAGAGAATTAATGAAGCACGAGTATTTTATATATTAAAATATTCTCCGACGTATGATTGAAAAATATTTTATTTTTATTCATTTTCCATTTATAACGAGAAACTGTAACTCGATACATTGATGAAAAAGAGAATTGTCCGCGTATAATTACGGCGTGCCTGAATTTTACTTAAAGTTTAACAAAAATAAAAACCGTGTCTAAAATGCCACGTTAATGACAAAAAAAGGAATGATTATCGTGGTTTGGCAATTGACATCTTCATTCATTTCAAACCTACCCCTCACTGTTTCCAATTAATTGGCCAATTAAGAAAACTTAGCGAGAGGATTCGTAAGACCGCCTTTAATGGCCGTGTTTTCTCTCAACGGCATGAAGATAATTGCTGTGTTCATTATTAGAAAGGACAGCATAAAGAGGGGCAGTGAAAAATAGATGAACCCCATTGTTACTTTGGCGTTCCATTCGTAAAAGGAAAGATAATAGGAGAAAATTATGCTGTCATTATGCTCTCTTTAAGTCGTTCCTTCTAACGTTTCGTTATTTAATAACGTTGCTATTAGAGAAAAAATGCTATTAATCAAAATTAATGAATCTCTCTATAAACGATAATTGTAAAAAAAATACGCAATTAAATATTTTCATATTCATAAATATTTAGGAATACCGACAATATAAATTTTCAAAGTGCATTAAAAATTTTTCAAAATTATGACAAATTCTGAAGTTTATTAGCTTTATTTCTCCATAAAATTTGTATTCCTATCTGCAATTAAACTGCGCGAAATATGAATGCAATGCTTTGAAAACTATTATATTTATAATAAAATACACTCTACCATAAAGGAAATTAAATTATGTGCAATGAAAAATACGAGAAACGTCTCCCTTCCAAAAATTAGTTTCGTATGTAATTTTTCTGTTAATTATTTTAAAAAATTATATAAACATGTGAAATTCCTTTTATATTAATTAATCCAAGACCTCTTCGACGAAGCAAATTTCGTACGAAATTATGGCTGTTTTGTTTCCAAGACAGGAGCTGTTTCTCCATTTTAAACGCGGAAATATTCATTACGTTCACTTCGCGCGTTTACCTTTATCAGAGTACTGTAAATCTCCTGACTAAGTACTCTCTCCTGTTACGCTATTATTAAGGCAAATAATTACCTTTCCAATTACCCAGCCGTCACTGGGGTATCAACGCGTGAGAGTTTCGTCTACGAGCATCTCGAAGAAAAATCGTGAACGATATTAGCAAGATCGGTTCTCCTATTAGAAAATTACCCGACAAATTCCATTAAACGCCGTAAATAACTTCGAGAAAGTCGAAACTGAAATGAAATTCCAAAAAAAGATCCGTCGTTACTTGTTAAACTTTAACTTCGTTAAAGGAGGGGAAGAAAAATAAGAAACGTGGAGATTAATTTCGCGTCTACTTTGGTCATTCAATTGATTCCAGACAGCGAACACTTCCGCCATCTTGGTAGGAAACTTTTTACTTCTGAGATTCATTGAAGAGGATTATAAGCGCGGCCGACGGTATCTTAGCCAAGTCAATTAAAGTGGAAAAGTTGATTAAAAGGAGCCTTGACAGTGGGCCATGTAGAAACGGGCACGGGCTAAAGCCGGGATTGTTTGTTCGTTTCTCCAAATGAGCCGACGCTGGCCGTCTCTTTGTTTACCTCGCCGCTCGCCGCTCGCCGCGTCATCTGCGGCGCGCGCAACGCCGAAAAATCCAACCTGCTTCTCGCCGCTTTATTTTCCCTTCCTCTTTATGAAAGCTCGAAGACTCATATTTCCATAAAACGCGGTGATCCTGCTTAATCGTCTATTTACCAGCGCGATATTGCGAACCGAGTGGATTGAAATCGCGTGGACACGCGCGACGCTTCGCGCGCAGAGCAGAGACACAGACACAGCGTTTTTGATGAAACGCGGGCGAAAATGCGGTAACACGGTGGCCGCTAATGCTGGAAATGCAGCGGAAAGAAATTTAGTTCAAACAGCTCGTGTCACCAGAAAAGAGAGAAAGACGCTTTTGTGAATCCTTTATTTTTCGCTGTTTGAAGCGACGAGATAAACGAATTTTTTGCCACTGGAACTGACATTTTGTTATAAACTCGTGCCGTGGACAATTTATTATTAATAACAAATTTGATACTTATAGGAAAAGATTTTTGTTCCATGTGTTTATGAAAGCACGCGCTTTTTACGGTTATTCTAAACAACAATGTTTCCTTTAATCTAACTCACTCTAAGAAATTACTCTATGAATCATCTTTACCGACGACAAACTGTTCTCAAAGAAAATATATGTATTATCAGGGCTGAGATCAAGTTCTCCCATGAGTACTCCATGCTCTCGTTTGCCGTTGCATGCCGCAAACAGCAACTAAGGAGTGACAAGGATGACAAATTGCAGCGCGCCTATTAATCGGTTCATTTAGCTAAGGTATTCGGGACATAACCACTGAAACTTTCCCTAGCCACGTTATTTCCCCTTTTCCGTCTTCTGTATGCCTTATGCAGTATCCATCCGCTGTACTCGGCTGGCGAAACAGGTTCGTGAAAAGTAACGCGTATAATCTTTTCGAAACGCGAGGTAAACCGAAAATATTTTCGCAACGCGGCCAAAGTGATTACTCCGCGAGCCATTTCCCAGTTCCAACGGCAAGCCACTTCAAACGGTGCGTTCTCGAAAACTGACTGAGCTGAAAACGAATTTACAAGAAGATTAGTCCGAGGTCGTCCGCAAGGAAGCTTTGTGACTGATAAAATTCGCAAAAGCGATCTTCAGAGGAAGAGAGAGAAAGAGAACTCGCGTGGTAGACAGAGAGGCAGACACAGAGGGTAAGCTCGGCTTCTTCCGGTGCATACGTTCATGTGCGAGCTTGCGTTCCCTTTGACGCGAACCCTCGCGGCTGTAATCCAAAGTATGCTGCACAGGCTGGCCGCGGGAACACGTCAGACTTGTCGGTATGGAAGGATGTCGCAAAGGCTGCGTGACGTTCACGGTTCGCTGGAACCGGGTTTCAATGTTCCGGGTTTGAAGTTAATCGTTTATCACGCGAACTGTGAACGATCCCGGCCCTTGTTGTCGGCAAACATTCCGAACATATTTGATTTTCCATGGTTCGTACGCGCGACGCAAGCCTCCGGGCCGGCTAATCGATTGTGTTAGCAGGTAAAACGAAGACGATAAAGGGAATAAGTAAGTGGGTCAACGGCTCTGTTGCGCGGAAAGCTCCTTTGATTAGCGAAGTTGAGCCCCGCGCTGGTCATTCGTGGCGCTCGGGTAGATGATTATGCCGGAAGCTCGCTGTATAAACGTTGGAAGAAAAACAGGTTGCTGGCCAGGGATGTTGATATTGTGGGGTGCTCTCTATGGATAATTTCGAGCGAGAATAAATCCGCGGATAATTTCCAGCCAAAGATCGTCTCGGAACTCGAAAATCATTTCACGAGTTGTATTATTTTAAATTGGGAAAAGTTCAATGGATAATTTCAGGAGAGACAGCTCTAGTGGGTAATTTAGAAGAATTTTCTGAACGTTTTCCATCTTTTCCATTAATACTTTATTTGCCTTTATTACTTAATACTACACGCTTCGGCTGCTTTATGGTGACTGGCATGCTGGCCTAATTTTCGCGAAATAAACAGTGCACTGCACAAAGAACCCTTATCTGTCGGCGTTTCGTCGTTTTGATCTGTCGGCGAGTCGGCGTTTTGATCTGTCGACGGTTCGATGTTTTGGTCTGTCGGCGAATCGGCGTTTTGATCTGTCGGCGATTCAATCCGTCGGCGGCTCGGCGTTTTGATCTGTCGGCGAATCGATCTATCGGCGACTCGGCTTTCGGGGATTTGTCTCTTGATTTTTCGGCGGCTCGGTGCTTTGACACCGCAAACGAATGAGACGCAGACGTATCTGATAACTTATACTATTAAACGTTTCAATCAAAACCCAGGGATAAAAAATCTTTGAAAAATAAATATTCCAAACAGAGTTAAGAAATTCTGAAAGGGGGAAGACACGAAAGGACGGACGAGATGAAAGCACGAAATCTAGAAAAAAAATCCGTGAAATTGGCAGTAACGAGTGGAAAGCCTTTGGTCGGTACAACGCTTCGATTATCGATAAAGAGGGGCGAAATATTGGGAGCCCGAGATATAAGGTATGGAAATAGAATGGCGAAGAATGAGATTCAAATAAGATGTCAACGATATCGTGCTTGATTCAATTTATAGCAAAGGGGCGGAGGTGGAGTATCGGCGAAGGGATCGTGAACGAGACACGAAAGTAAGGAATTTGATTAAAGGCGAATCGTGACGAGACATCGATAGAGGTCGCTGATCGGATAAAGGTTGCTGATTTTATAACGATGTAATTAACAGGAACAAGAGGGTGGGAGGAAAAGTGATCGTCCCCGATTCCGTTTCGCAGTCGCGTCGAAGAGGGCGCTGCACGCTTATGCACTCCCCCCTCTCTCTCTCCATCTCTCACTTCCTCGTAGTCGATACTCGCGCGATTTTCATTATACGATGCAGCCACAGCATGGCGTTAGCAACTCGAGCGGAGATACTTAATCAAGAGTCTCCCGTCGAGTTTAAATATGCAAACGACCGAGGTGTACGCTGCGGCTAGAATAATTGAAAGTAACCACGCTGCCTCGGTGATGCGCGGGAATTTTCAAACGAGCTTCTCGAAATAAGTTTTTAAATCGGGCACTCAGTGGAAGCTTCTTGGTCCTTTTGAATAGACGTCGTTGAAATTCCTTCGATTCCAGCCAAGCAAGTGCAGTCCAGACCATTTTCCGAGGCTATCCAATTCATCGTGGATTTTAAATCTCTTTAACGAAGGGATCGGTATGCAATTCCTTTCGCTCTTTCATCGGCCGAGTACGGGTATTCTTCCTTGTCCTGAAAGGAGCGCGGTAAATGGGGTTCGAATATTACCGAAAGATTAATCGCGGACGTCACTTCCGTTATCGTAATTTATCCCAGGACGTATCGGGATTAAAATCGTTTGACGAAAAGTCGGGAAATAGGCCACGTTAATATCTTGCCGCGGGTCGACGTTGCGGAGAAACGTTGAATGGTCGAAAGACGGATAGTTTCGAAGGATAAACGCGACGTAACGAAATATCTTGTTCCCGGCGCCATCTATTCCCCCCGGGACGGCTGGAACATAATAAACAGCGGGGATATGAGCCAAGAGGATTAAGGTGATGTGGACGAAAAATTGGAAAATCGAGTCGAGTCTTTATCCGTTCAAATGTCATAGGCGAATTCAGCAACGTTACCGGACATAAAATTGGATTATATATATGTTATTTAATGGCTCGTACAAAGAAGACAGTACTTGCAACGGCGCTTAATGGATTATCAATTAATTATTCAAACGAATTAATTCTGTGGAACGTTATTAACTCTTTGCGATGAATTACAACTTCGTAAGTTCCCTGCATTAATTTCAACTTCCGCGAGGTCTGCCGGCATATTTAACGTCCCGGCGTTAAGAGTGTCTTATTTGAAAATGGTTTCCATAAAATTGCTTGAATAAAACATTTAAAATTAATTAAGTACTCGGTTAATTGTATAGATCGTTACGGGAACATCGTGCTTCGAGATAAAAAGTACGATAAGGGGTGAAGTTTCAGATATGAGGTACAATTACTGTCGTTCTTCTTTTCGAAATCTTTCATTAAGAATTTTCGATCGTTTAAATCGACTGATTCAAAAATTGATTTTCGGTGTATGTTGACCCAATTTCACGATGTCCCCATGATGAAAGGCCACATCTGATAGTAAAGGACTATGTACATGTTAGACAGCGAAAGAATGTCTAAGCATGAAAAGAGGTACGAAGTGACGTCCATCAAACATGGTAATGTTATCGGAAGAATAGCACTCTTTGGTGTCGCAATCAGCTTTAAAAGCCGTACACGGGTGGTAGCTTTTAGCGTGACACGGTTGTTGAAAAGTAGGCGCCAGCCCCGCAAGTACGGTTTAATGCACGAAGCGAAATGGACGGAGTCCCGGGGACGAAATTGAACGATCCCATGAAAAACATGATTGCGCGAGATCAGCTGGGATCCTCGCGACATATTTTCGCAATATTCGTTAGAGCTTGACACGGATAAAAGCTGGGAGAAAAGTGGAGAAATTTCTCTGGCGCCGGACAATGAATTGGGGCCGGAATTAAAATCGATATTTGATTTTTCCAAAAGAAAAGAATTAATTAACGCGTGATATTTATTTCGTTGGTATAAAAGAATGCAAGCTGTAGGAGAGAAATGGAATATATAAAATCTCAGAAATGAAAAAGTGCTTATAGCGAACGATGTATGATTTATTACTATTTTCGAAAGAACTTTTCTAAGTATGGTGTATAATCGATTTTGTTACATTTCACATTTATCATCCCTATAAGTCGCCAGATCTATGGAAAAATGAATTACCGAAAGCTGTAGGAGAGAAATGGAATATATAAAATCTCAGAAATGAAAAAGTGCTTATAGCGAACGATGTATGAATTATTACTATTTTCGAAAGAACTTTTCTAAGTATGGTGTATAATTGATTTTGTTACATTTCACATTTATCATCCCTATAAGTCGCCAGATCTATGGAAAAATGAATTACCGAAGCCCGTAGATCTGTTCGAATTTATCAAAATTTTTAGATATGTGACTATCTTCAGTTTCTCGTCCTACTACATGATATGCAAAATTTTTCGGCAAACGATTGTTCATATACGTAATAGTAGAGACTCAGAGCTTTAATATGAGCCCACGTTGATCATCGTACGATCTCTTCTTTCGATGTTACAGTAGTTCAAAGATTGAAAAGTACTCGGTCAAAATTCCATGATCCCTTAATTTTCCCACGAACAAAATTTCGATTACTACTGTGTAATCACGTCAATATCCTTTTCTTAAACTGACCATGACAACTTTCAGATTCTGTTCTACCCAAGAAAATCTAAAAATATACGTGGTACATTTCGAAGAACCTAACCTCTTCACTTCCCTAAATTTTCCTAAAAGATATTTCTAAAAGCTACTCTTAGCGTGTAATTCGCGCAAGGATGGATTTTTCTGCCGACTCGGTTTACGAGAAGACACGTAAACTTAACAACAGTTGTTCGATGCTCGTTAGGCGTCGTAACTCTTGCCTAACCTCCATTGTCCCAGCAGTGAGAAAACACTGCCACCTAGCGCGAATATCTCGTACTCTCAGCGTAAACACGATGAATCGGAATAAATCACGCACCAGTAATCAGTATTTGAGCGAAAATTTAGGGGAGCCTGTAGAGAACATCGTAACGGAGAATTTAATTTGGCGAAACACGTGTAATCGCCTTCGATATGGCGTGATATCGCGCGATAAATCTGGATTCGCCATTAGCGCTGAATTCGGCGTTCGCGAACGACATCTCGTTTAGGTTATGTTTTATCGCGTACGTGACCCGATGCCCAATGCATAGTCCGCGAAACGCGGCACGATAACGATATCGTTGGCGAAATAACGCCGTTGCATTATTACCGGAAGACATCCATCGAGTAAATTCGATATCCAATGATAATAACGTTCCCTCGCTTCAAGTTCGCCCTATGTCTCTCTTAGCACTCTCCGACATTCTCTTTCTTCGATTTACTTTTCAAAGTTACTGAAAGTGTATGTGTCACGCTTTGAAACTCCATACAACAGCGAAATTCGTACCCGAAAATGGAAAACTTCGGGAAAACGCGTCGAATATTTAAATATTTCAGAAACTCTGGGAAATGTATTTTAAATGCAAAGAAATTTATACAGTAATAGGAGAAAATGTAATACCATATACTCCGGAATTATTTTAATATTGCAGACATCATTTTAGCGAAAGAATTTACTAATGGTCATAGAGCGAGAATATTTTTCATGGAAAAACACGCTTCGCCGTTTTATCGGTTAATTGAATTAAAAATTTAATCCAAGTTATTTTTTGACGATGTATATTCGTCGAGAAATAAAATAAATCGTTATATAATTGTAAATCAAATGATCACGTTTCTAGCGAAAAAATGTGTGAAACACTCGATGATAAAATATTTTTCCGAATCTAATAATAGTATTTTAAGTGCAATATATCGTATGACTTTTAGGTTTGCATGATTTGTCAATTTAGCATAGCTATCGTACGCAACGAGTGACCTGATAAATTGAGAATAAAGGAGAATATTTTTATGGAAATAACTCGGTGGATTTTAATGCTTTGCTTTTATAAAACAGAGATTTCAAAATAATTCCAAGATATCGCAAATAAATATTTACGATCAATTTGAATCGCTAATAATTTATGAACAAATATTATTTATAATCAAACATTTTAAGATGATATAAGTTTAAATAATCTTATACAGATAAGTTAGAAAAAACTTTCCCCTATAAGTTGCAACAGCTGCCATGAAAAATTCGATCAAGTAAGCCCATGTCAAACGCAAACATGTCAAGCTTGTAGCAGGGGTAGTAAAAGTTCAGAGAGATTAAATTGATTTTTAATTAAATTGTATCATACACGACATAAAAATTGTCAAACTAAGTAGTAATTCTCTGGATCCATCGCGTTAACGTGTACATGTTTTGTCTAAAAAGAAACTCGTTCCTTCACTTATATTCTCAAAATTTTTCGAATAGACAAGGATTATAATTGTAGGAACGCATCTAGCGATGCGCTGATAGTTTTTCTTTCGTAGCTGTTTTTACCTGCAGTGAAGATTTCGAGTCAATGGAGTTAGTTTAATTACATCGATTTCGCGACCGAGAACTCATGTATACATGGGCCACCCCAGCAGTGTTTTGGGGCTGGGCCCGAAAAACATGAGGGCAGTTCATTGCGTCGAAAATCCTCTGGCCAGTAAACACCATTATGCTTCACCCCCAACGTCTTTTATTTTCCCTCAAGCACCTTTCCTCTCATAATCAGACCCTTTCATTTAAATTATTTCCTTAATTTCTCGATTCATTCGAATGTAAACAAAGCTATTCATCTGAAAGAAATATTAAGTATTTTCAAATAATGTCTATATTCTCAATAACTAACATCATATATAGTGCACTTGATCTAAGTATTTTTCGAATATCTCCTCCTGTTTTACCTTTCATAACAGATTATGAAAAATTTAATAGATTTAGGCAAGACTGTTCTGTAAACAAATATCAAAATGTCAACATCGGTGTACCAATAAACTTAATATCCATTATATTTCAAAGTCGCTGTTCGCTCATTACCGTCATACAATTTAGAGCCAATCCCTCGTAATCTCCAGGAAGATCGTAGATCCACATCTCTGCGTCGTTCATTCTAGCATCCACGTGGACGAGATTGTCACGGATCTACAGGGAGGCCTTATCCCGAACGACCTATACAAAACGTCTTTCCCTCGGGGATTAACTTTAATCGCGAGGTTCCTCTAATTCCATGCACGTACGAAAAACCGTTGCTATCCGATATAGGACACCCTTAAACTCTCGTTCGGCGAAACTTCGGCTATTCCAAGCCGGCGAAATTTCTGCGGCATTTTCGGGATTTCAGCGACGACCGCTGGATGCTTTTCCGTTCGGCATCCTCTTGCTTTCGGCCCTTCCGCGATTATGTCATGACTTCAGACCACGTATTAGTTACGGATTAAGCGAGTTGGCTGGTTCACTTTTGATCTCTGATCTAGCTCGGACAACTTTAGTTGGTGCTGTATAGTAGTTTGGATATTAACTACCTGCACTGCGGCACGCCTTACGGTTGTCGTTCAGGCACGTGCTAATGCATCCGTTAATGCTTCTGTGACTTGTAATGGATAGCGAAGTTCGGTTTTTGTTCTTTACTGGCGACATCTAGTGGAGAGGTTGCCCAAAGAAGATGACAAAATTCGAATTACATTTAGGTTATGTAATCTATGTCGGTGTAATTTTCTCGACACAAATATATGCAACTCTTTGATTCAGCTAAGAGAACTTGGAATAAAATAAAATAATAAAACTTGGAATTTATTATAAATTTATTCTATAGTTGGTATAATTAAATTATATGAACGGCACGAAACAGTTTTAGGTTAGGTTAGGTTACTTTATTTCCTCAGATTCGACTTCTGTCTGTATTTTATTCGATAAAGATCATCAGTGGATTGGAATGAAATCATTGAAATGGTCTGAAAATGAAACTAAATAGCTTAACCTTAACCCAAAAATAATTTGATAATTATTTCCAAATCTTATACAAATTTTAATTAAACGACAATTTTATTGGAAAATATTATGAACCTCGCAACCCAATTTCGTTATTTAGAATGATAACGGAAAAAATTCGTGAAATATTTATGATACTGTTTTTTGATAAATACGTTTTTCTCACTTTCTATACGTATTTGTTCCAGGCCGAAATATGGAGCGTGTTCATTGCCATTTTGAGGAAGAGCGTGCGAAATTTACAAGCGTGTACAGACGTAAACCTCATCGAACATGTGCTGCTTCGATTGTCCCGAGCCGATACTGTTGTCGCAGGTAAATCCTTATCACGTGATTCTAGCCCTGTTCACGTATATTAAGTCCACACATGCGATTTACACACGGGTCGATTTGCCTCTGTTCGACAGATTTACTGATCGACATGCTCGGAGTACTGGCCAGCTATAGTATAACGGTGAAGGAGTTGAAACTTCTATTCGGTGCTATGAAAGCCGTAAAGGGAAAATGGGTAAGAATCCGCGAGAAAATAGAAAAAACTTTCCCTTCCTCTTGGAGGAAAGTTTCGGTCTCATATTAGAGGAAAAGGGACGAAACTTTTCACCTGTGGACGCAGCTCTGTCTTCGTCTCATTTTTCTATGCTTGTTCAAAGTGACGTATCTCGCAGAGTCTCATCGTTGTTCTTGTTTGTGTCACAGCCACGACATTCGGCGAAACTGTTAAACGTTCTCCGCCAGATGCCGCAACGGAACGGGCCCGACGTGTTCTTCAGCTTCCCAGGAAAAAAGGGATCGGTAAGTCGATTTCCATCCTTTTCTCCGCTGGTCCTTCCCGCCGGATATCCCTGTTACGGCCTCGTCGAACTGAACTCTATTAAACTTTCGATAAGAAAATTCGCCTTGTTTCACGGAACTTCCACTCGCGCTTAATCCTCTGAATCGAATGACGCATTGATTCTTCGATCGGTCGAATTCTAAACGGACGTAGCAGTTGGGAAATTATTGGAATTATTGGTAAAATCTTTGGAACTCGGTCAAGGTTAAACGTTAAATATCTTTACGGCAACGCGTGGAATAAAGTTCGATATGTAGTTTAAATATCAGATTAAATTATTTAGAGATTGCTTGTTTCTTTTTATTTTTATTTTGGACTAGTTGAGATACAGTTTATTTGACATACCTCAAATTTACAATTTCAAAAAACGCGGCGATACTTTTCAATGTCAAATTTCGTAATTGTTTTCTATTTACGATAGCGTTAAAAAAGTTTTTTTTTTTTCTTGCGGAGTTAAACAAAACGCTTTTGAATTACCTAGCCAAATTTTTCAAAAGATGTACGCAAACATATTGTTTATGAGTGAGAATATAGCTCGCTTTACCATTGGTATGGCAGCTATTTGTATCAAGTTCGAAAGGGAAGATGAAGATGGCTCAAATACACGAAACTTTAGAAAAATCCATGGAAACAGATGTCGTCCGGTGCAGGAGACGTTTGTAGTCATTCAATGAGTTCTCCTCGAGACAGAAACTTTCGATATGATAGAGTACGTTAAGGAAAAGAAGTTTTCTATTCGAGGGAACTGTTTCGAACGTTTTCTCTAATGTACAACTTTGAAAGAGTACAAGTCAAAGTAGAAGTGTCTTCTACGAACTTTAAGCCAAGTTGTTACCTTCCAAGGATATATCTAAGTCGCTCATTTTAAACGAATATTCGGGGTAATCTCTGCTCGCGAAGATCCTAAGGAAATACTAATTACAGCAATGCGTTTAACCTTGACTAGATTTTCTCACACCAGTTCAGTTTCTCAATTTCAAAGGACGTAAATTTCAAACATACTGCTAACAACTCCTCGTAATTTTCTCCATTGCAAGAAATTTATCAAAAGTTTTATTGAGATCATAGCAATGTATTATTCGAAGGTCCTAATATTCAAACGTTTTAATGATGAAAGCCTAGAACTACCAAAAGGATCAAAATGACTTGTGGATATTTTACTTTCGCAGATTTTGGCAAAATTAATATTGCTAAACAATTATCACCGTTTTCGTATAATATATTTAATCACTTCTTATAAGTCTAGCATTAAAGTAACATATATGTTTTCATAAATGGTAAAAATAAAATATCTGAAAATATTTTTGGCCCTTCGGTAGTTGCAGTATTAAGACAATTATCGACAAAATTCTAATTTTCTCTTATCTTATTTACTTATTTCTGCACCGACTCTCTCAGGCGATCGTGCTGCCACCACTCGCGAAGTGGCCACACGAGAATGGTTTCTCGTTTACCACGTGGTTCCGTTTGGACCCCATCAACTCCGTTAATATCGAACGAGAAAAGCCGTACCTCTACTGGTAAGTGGTCTCTTACATCAAGCCCTCTTGCGGGAACACTCTCGAATCGAAGTGGCTGCTGCTGCCTTAAAGAATCGTTTACATTACTGACCTTCGAGAGCAAGCGAGACAGAGGGGCCCGTGTCGCGGCAAAGCGGGGGAAGAAGCGCGAAAATCGAGGGCTCTGAGAAAGGAACCTACGAAGCTCTTTCGGCTCGGAAGTTCGAATTTGATTAAACGCAGCTCCGTTTGCGTTGGCGCGAAAAAAAGGCCTCCCATCATCGGAGCGTCGCGTCGTGCAGCAATTTGATCGCATTCCTTCACGCGGAAACAATTCGATTTCCATACAACCGACAACCGTTGTTCCCATTTTATAAAATACATCGTTATTTCGAAGGATAGGAGTAGAACGGGAGGGGGCTGAAACCACGCGGAATAGAAAGGGGATCGTTGATGAATTTTCACGGACGGTGTACCCCTTAACGATTGTTTTCATCGAAATGCTCCGCGTTCTCTGTTCGCAGTTTTAAAACTAGCAAGGGTGTGGGATACTCCGCACATTTCGTGGGGAACTGCTTGGTCCTCACCTCTATGAAAGTGAAGGGAAAGGGCATCCAGCATTGTGTCAAATATGAATTCCAACCACGAAAGGTACGTCATACCCACGCGACACTTTTATAAGAAATTTTTTTCGAAAATGCTTCACCTAATTTCGAAGCGATCGCGTCAAACGTGAAATTCCAGATTAAAAATTTAAAAACGGTTAGATCTTTTAAAACTTGGTGTTAAATCCTTAATTCTAATCTTAATATTATCTTCTTTTTCAATCTATCTCTTGCAAATATTAAATTTCGAATCGACCGTAATCGGAAGAGCGTTGAGAAATTGTCGCGTTCATTGAACGTGTTTTAATCTCAGCCGACGATTTGTTCAAGATATGTTCAACAGGACCAATGACATTTATTTTCACAGTGGTATATGATCGCCGTAGTGTACATATATAATAGGTGGACGAAGAGCGAAGTTAAATGTTTGGTCAACGGTCAATTGGCTTCGAGTAGCGAAATGGCGTGGTTCGTTTCGACAAACGACGTAAGTGAATTCACGTATTCAATATTGCCTATTAATGGTCTGTGTTTGCCGGCCGCGATTAATTCGATTGAAACGCATAAAAATGGCGGCTCGCGGCCACGAGATGTCCGCTGGTTGAAGAGGGACACGTGTTACCTTGTTTGCAGGTCTTTGACAGATGTTACATAGGAGCTACGCCGGAACTGGACGAGGAGCGAGTGTTCTGCGGACAAATGAGCGCTATTTATCTGTTCAGTGAAGCTCTGACGACGCATCAGATATGCGCTATGCACAGACTGGGCCCGGGATATAAGGTACGCTAGCCTGGGAAAATAAAAGTTTGCTCAGATAACGAATCTAAAAAGCTCGCTACTAGATTCTCTTCCCTTTCTCTTTGTAATTATGAATATCTCTGAATTTCTTTACACGGGATTCATGCTCCGAAAATCCGAACTGCACAGAGACACGAGGAAACGTTATTATTTAAAAAGAATTCCCCTTTATGAGCCTTCCGCGAGAGTCTTTAATTTTCTCTAGCAATTTCGCCATTTTCCTTGCAAAGGCTCGCCCGGAATTCGCGCAGATTCGTTACATATTCAACAACCCGCGTTCCCGTTGCGTTCTGTTCACAGAGTCAGTTTCGTTTTGACAACGAGTGTTACATGAATCTGTCTGAGAATCACAAAAGGGTGAGTGATGAGCCGGAGCTCACGAGCATGGTGGACCAAAGTATGCAAACTGTAAGCATTTTATTTTATTTTCCTCCCGTTTACATTTGATTTGCACATTGTTTAATCGCTCTGTTACTGCGTTCGAGTTCGTCAGAGGTAATTACCCCGATTATCGACTACCACTACGAATAAATATCTTTTAACCCAGAAGGTGACGTTCCGTTGGACGTTGCAAATGACGTTTGTATCCATCGACTGCATAATTTGCTTATTTGTGGATTTTTCTTTCGTTTCTCCCATTTTTTCTTTCTTTTTTTTTGGTGTTTTTTCCCTAGTTCGTATACACATCTCGTTTCCACGCGAGCCATCCTCTGTGTTTTGCCTGACGCTTTCTTGCGATGTAGACGTAATAGCAATTACCCTGGTTAATTTACAGCCTGTTGAATTAGTTACGTTCCTTCGAGAACCTGTCTGTTTGATGATTTTGCTGTGATGCGTGTATCTTACACATTTTTTCCTTAGATAATACGAATATGTGTACAGTGCTTTGTACCAGTTACACGGTTTGAGTAACGTTATTCAGCAAGGTACACTGGTGGAGAAACCCGACTCTCGAAAGGGTGTTAAGTCTGTAAATGTGTGTTTCAAGATTTAACACAGTCTCGTTTGTGGTGTGTGGCACGTGTCTGTCTGTTTAACACGTAGACATCGATTCGAATGGTCATCATCGACTTTGAAAGTTCGCTATTTTTCGGGAGGAATAGAGGGGACAAAAGGATTTTACATGCGGTTACACGTTCGTGGTTATTGAGAAAACTTTCAGAGACGAATTGTGACTAAACGTAGTGGAATGACTCTAAGAGATGCAATCGAGAAGACACGTAAACAATCTTAACAACGCAATTTTATAGGTGCTTTACGATGGCAAGCTGTCGAATGCGATTGCGTTCATGTACAATCCGGTAGCAACGGATTCTCAGCTTTGCTTGCAAAGCGCACCGAAAGGCAACGTCTCCTATTTTATACATACACCACACGCCCTTATGATGCAGGTATGACACCAAACACTCGTAATTGGGTGTAAGAAGAATTCAACGCTCGGCAAATCTGACGTGAAAAAAGAATTGGTCGTTTATCCGATTAGTTTTTACAAATTTTTACTCGAAGACATCTTTCGCTCCGCTTTCGTGTTTTGAATAAATAATCTTTTTATTTAATTATCTTCGTTAACCCCTTGAGGATCGAATTATTCTGCGAGAATCGATAAAAAAATCGTACATTTTTTTATTACTATATTTTAGTGCATTTTATCATCTAGCATAAAATAATTCAAAAAAGCTGGTATTTTACATTTAAATTTTACAGCAGAAAGGAAGGAAATTTTACGATCCTTAAGGGATCACTTTACAATCGTTGGATATTTCGTATAAATTAATATTACCGCAAAAAATTGGAAAAGTCGAAACTCGAGGTGGAAAAAAAGTACGCGTAAAAGATATAACTTCCGCGTCGAATTTTTATTTCGAAAAGTCATCCTCGAACAGAGTTCTTCTTCCATGGAGAAATCGGAAACTACTTTTTTTCCCAAGCGTTCGAATTTTTTTTCACAGCCGAATGTAGAACATCGAGCTACAGACTATGTACATATATATGGAAAACGAGTGATCGAACCTTTTGCTGTCTATTTGTAGGATGTTAAAGCTGTCATCACGCATTCCATTCATAGCACGTTAAACTCGATTGGTGGCATTCAAGTGTTGTTCCCTTTGTTCTCGCAACTAGATATGCCTTACGATTGCATAGCGCCCAACGATGTTAAACGAGATCCAACTTTATGGTAAATATATACTGTAACATTTTATAACAAGTGAAACGAACATTCGGCTCGTGCCTCGCCGGTATCGTATTGTAACGACCTCGTAACGATCCAATTCGAATTTTAGTTCGAAACTGTTGGGGTTTATTTGCGATCTCGTGGAAAGTTCGGAAACCGTGCAACAACACATGGTACAAAACCGTGGCTTTCTGGTAATCAGCTACATGCTGCAGAGAGCGAGCAGGGACCACCTTACAACGGAAGTCCTCACCTCCTTCCTGGATCTCACGAAGCACCTGGTCACGTGTCTCAGCGTCAACAGCGACTTGTTACTGAAACAGGTATCGATTTAGTCATTAGTTCAGTTCTCGTACGGATTAAGGTTAAAATTAGAGTTAAGCGTGTTTAGCGTTAAGTTATCTTTGGATGAGAGTTAGTGATCGGAGTTCAGTCGAGTCGATGTAGATTTACGAAGATACGTATGCAAGAGCTTAGCTTGCACGAAAGTAGTAGAAAATAAGTAACGTATCACTGTCGCGTAAACACGTATCGTGTATCGAGCTAATGAAGATAATTCATCGAGGTGTCATCGTTGTTCAACAATTTTTCAAACGATAAAATTTCGCGCGATGAATTATCTCAATTAATATATCTTAAGAGTTCAACGTTATTTTCAACTTAATCAAAGTACTCAAGCATACCGACAACCTGTACGAGACCACGGTTAATCGCATAATTAGAAAACCTCGTTCATTTATTAGGGTTTGTATCTCCAATGATAGTTTATGTTTAACCTCCCCCCCTAGCAAGATCATGGTTGACACATCCTAGCGAGTCTCTCGAGAAAACACCATATGTTATGGTGCATTCACAACCCTCTATCGTCCATTTTCCTATTTTTTTTCTTTTTTTTCGTTTCACCCGCGATATACGATAGCATGAACCGAAGGATCATGAGACCCGATTGCGCCATATTATATTTTACTCTGTATCTATTATACCTATTCCGTACGATACCTGTTGCAAATAGCTTGTACGATAAAGACCTGCTCGTAGACTGCTCTTGTATGTTACATGCTACTTATAATGTATGTGTATATTTTCGTTCGTCGGTTTGATCCGTTTACGATGCATCACGATTTCAAGCATGAACTATTATATTTTCCTCGTGAAACGACATTATGCTACTCGAATCTTTGGATCGCATGCAATCTACCGACTTTTAGGCTTCCTGATTTCATAATATGGCTACGCAAAATATTTTTGTTCACACTAAATTGCTTCCATTCGAGAACCTCTACTTTTATTGTTTCTTGCAACGCTGAAGAAAGATTATTCTCTTTGCTGTGCCCGATCTGTCTGAGTTTCTGTTCGAAACGGTGCTACACGAGAGCGTACTTATGACAATACTGTCCTTTCTTCCAACCTCTGATACTTCGCTTCCGTACTCTGTCGAGGATGCCTATCGCCTTCAAGAAAGCTCTTTTCATTATTTTCATTTCTATGCGCACAGATAAATATTGGGACATCCTTTTCTCGCGGTGAACAGCTAGATCATGAAAGAAAGGAAGATCATCGTGTCAGTGTTCCTTTAAAATTATATACATATGTAAATATATATATATAATTTTCCAGTGAGAAATATCAAGAAGAAAATGCAAGATCCTGTAATTTCTCTGTGACTTTTCAACTTTGTCTCAATATTACCTCCGAAGCTACCAAACTAATTTTTCCGTGCATGAATGTTCGACATGGACTGTCCACTCTCTATTCTCCTCGATCTACGTATCTTTTTATGATAATTGTCGTGAACTTACGATGAATTTATCGGCACACTCTGTCTCTCTCTTTCTTCCTTTCTTATTTTAAGTTCTTCCCTGTGTGCTTCCGTCTTACGATACACAGTCTCTTGCACAGTACATGTTAAGTTCCTACTCTGAATATCCCTTAACGAGACGACGCTCGTACGAGATAGCCAACTGGTACGATTATTTTATTTCCATCGAGTATCCATGAAACGAGGGAAACGTACCCGAGAAGCAGGGATAAAAGACCACATAGGAACACATAAAAGTCGGCTAGATTGGTGTGTCCGAAGAACAGGCAGATCCATGGTGATGTAGTCGTTTTACTTTTCATTCCTAACATGGCAGCTATTGGACCACGTCCTTTTTAATCCCGCTCTGTGGATATATACACCGGCGCCGGTGCAAACACGGCTTTATTCATACTTGGCCACAGAGTTCCTCAGTGACACGCAAATATATTCTAATGTGAGGAGAGTCTCCACAGTATTACAAACGGTGCACACGCTTAAGTACTACTACTGGGTTGTCAATCCTCGAGCTAAGAGTGGAATCACGCCCAAAGGACTCGGTGAGTATACGTGGAAGTTTAACAAGCTCATAGACGCGTGATCAATGGATGATCTAATTGTTTGTCTGGTTGCAGACGGACCGCGGCCCCAGCAGAAGGATATTTTGACAATACGTTCTTATATTTTGTTATTTCTGAAACAATTGATCATGATCGGGCATGGAGTGAAGGATGACGAGCTGCAAAGTATTTTGAATTACCTAACGACAATACACGAGGTGAGTTTCTCGTCCCTGATGACTATAAACCGATGAAGAATCCTGCGGTGATAATTGGATCTGTGTCTGTTTACAGGACGAGAATTTACACGACGTTTTGCAAATGCTTATATCTTTAATGTCAGAGCACCCGTCGTCTATGGTGCCTGCTTTCGATGCCAAGCATGGCGTCACCACGGTTTTCAAGCTGTTGGCAGCCGAAAGCCAACTTATACGTTTACAAGCGCTAAAGTTATTGGGATTCTTTTTAAGTCGCAGTACACCCAAGTGCGTGGTTTAATTTTAAACGTTAATACGAATACTTAGTCGACATAAACTGTGAGCTATTCGCATTACAGACGGAAAGGAGACGTCATGGACCCCTACAATCTGTACACATTACTAGCTGAAAGGTTATTGCTGAACGAGGACACGTTGTCGCTACCAACTTATAACGTTTTATACGAGGTATAAGGAAGAAGCTTCGCATTTTTGATATTATCGTCTAATCGATACGCTAATCTGAACATCTTTTCAGATCATGACAGAACATATTAGCCAACAGATTCTTTACGCCAGGCACCCTGAACCGGAGTCTCATTATTGTTTAGAAAACCCGAGTAAGATTTAAGAATTAATCTGTCTATCATTTCACGAAACGCATGATGGAATATAGTTACTTATACATTTGCGTTTTTCCACAGTGATTTCAAATGTAGTAGCAACGTTAATTCGACAATCAAAGCAAACGGAGCAATTGTTAGAAGTGAAAAAGCTGTTCCTCTCGGATATGACGTTTTTGTGCAACAACAATCGAGAAAATCGACGAATCATCCTACAGATGTCTATATGGCAGGAGTGGCTAATAGCCATGGCCTACATTCACCCGAAGAACACGGAAGAACAAAAGATCTCGGATATGGTGTACTCGTTGTTTCGTATGCTTTTACATCACGCTATGAGATACGAGTGCGGCGGATGGCGCGTGTGGATAGATACCCTGTCCATCGTGCACTCCAAGGTAAATATCTGGAAACTGATGCGAAATTAAAGGCAGTCGACGTTCACGTGACTCTCGTCTGTTCCAGGTATCCTATGAGGAATTCAAGCTTCAGTTCGCTCAGATGTACGAGCATTACGAGAAGCAACGCTCAGATAACATCACGGATCCCGAGTTAAGACGGCAAAGGCCAATCAGCACTATCTCCGGCTGGGATCAGCAGCATTCAGGGAATAATGGGTATAACAAACCATCACCCTGGGGCAATCAACAGAATCACGAAGTACAACACATAGAAAGGAATTATAAGGTTGGATATAAAGTTAGGGAATTAAGTTCTGTAGCAGGTTCCGTGTATCAAATAAATTTATGCTGAGAAATTCTAAAATCCAAGAAAAGGGAAATAGTTAGGGATACTTAGAGAGTTATCAGATGTATTAAGATCGAGAGAAAAGATTAAGAAATTGAACGTATAGGAATATTTCATTCTCCTGTTTCGTGGGAGACTTAAATATTTATCCGGAATGTGATATAGCAGGTTTTTAATATCGTTATGTACAACACAGGCACTGGTAGACGTTGACAGTTTTCTATCAATTGTAGATACGGTGCATACGCGGACAATGCGGTTTTAATCGTGCAATTTTGCATTTCCAGGAGTTCGATGCGACCGAGAACAACGACCGGTTGGAAGAGTCCTGCAGTTGCGATTTGAACTCGATAGACAATACCGAAAGCGACGGCAGCCCGGCGATCGTGAAGTCGCATAGCGAGACTCTGGATACCGCGCAGTCGAGCGAAGCGATATCATTGGACTCCAGATTAAGTGACAAACCCGAAACACCGACAACAGCGCGAGAAATTCACACGGACACGCCGACGATCCTCGAAGAAGGAAACAGCGAAGCAATCTCCATTCCAACCACCCAGGAGACTAGCGAAGCGATATCGATAGAAAGCTCCAGCGACTTCTACAGCGAAGTTCACAAGATCGAAGGTTCCAGTCCAGATTCGATGGCGGTGCAGGAGGTTCTTAAGAAAGACGACGAACGCCCAGAGCAGAAAGTACAAAACGAAACCGTCTCTCAGTCCTCCTCGGCTGAACAAACGGAACAAAGCGTACAGACTAAACAGGAAGAAGTCGAGCAATCTGACGAGACCGTAGCAACATCTAAGAGCAACGCAGACGCGTGTGATGCTGTTACTTCCAATGTACAAAAGTCGGGAAATGAAACCGAACTTGAAGTTCGTGCCGAAGCGGAGGCCGAAGCTGAAGCCGAAGTCGAAACCGAGGTGGAAGCCGAAGCAGAAGGCGAAGCTGAATGCGAGGCTAAAGTCGAAGCCGAAGTAGAGGCTGAAACCGAAGTGGAAGCCGAAGCTGAAGCGGAAAACGAAGTCGAAGCCGAGACCGAAGGCGAAACCGAAACCGAAGTCGAAGCTGAGACGGCAATTGAGGTTGAAGCCGAAGCTGAAGCGGATGTTGAAGTCGATGCTGAAAACGAGGCTGAGACTTGCGCGAAGAAGGACGAAGAGACGAGTATAGAAAAATCAAACGCGAAGGAAAACATCGCTCCGAATGACGAGGTTCCTTCTGACACTACGGAAGTTTCCGAGAAATCGAAACAGACAGACCAAGAGAAGACAGACGAGACGTCAACGGACGTCGTTGTTTCAACGGAGCAAGTTGACTCGGAAGCTGCGTCACCTGTTTTCTCTAGCGAGACACCAGAGCCATTGACCATTAAGGACATCGAGAAGCTGCAATTGGAGAACGATCGAGAAGTGATCGACAGCGATACCTCAGAGGCGTACTTAACACCGACGGAGAACCAGGATAATATAGGCGACATAAAGTCGAAAGAGGGAGATAAGATCGAAGACAGTGTGGCCGAGAACACCGAGAACACGGAGGAATCGAGCGTTGACGTTGAGAACAACGGGAACGATATCGAGGAAGCCGTAAAAAATTCCAATTGCTCAACTAGCGTAATAGAAAGTATCGAAACTGGTAAAGAGAAGGTAGATGTAGAAGAGAGGAAAGTGGAAACAGTAGTGACTAGTGAGTTAAGTAGTGACAGATGCGCCGTGGACTCTGTGACAGAGGACAAAAGTGCTGTTATTAATGATAACGACGAGAAGGTAACTGAAAAACATTCAAGGGAGCCGTCCACTATTTGTACTAACGTAAGTGATAATCAGTCAGACATTCCAGTGGGAACTGAGAACGAGGTAGAAGTAACAGATAGTGTTTGTAGTAATAGCGATATTCAAAGTTCTGTAGATAACGTGACGCAAGTGCCAAATCCTAAACAGCAAATTCCAACAATATCTACGGTCTGTGATGCAAATAAAAATATACCCGACGGTGTGCCTCAAATCGTTAGTTCTACAGTGGTTACGAGGGATAATTCGTTATTGAATGACTTAACTCCTGATCACGTAGATGCTCATCGCAGATTCAGCTTGCCAGCTGTATCGTCCGAGACAGCCGCCGACGATAATGTAAACAGTAACAGTAATAAACCTCCTTCTTTACCTGTACCCTTGCGGAAAACATCGTCACCTCAGAAACGACCAAGGAGTGCCTCAACGTTCACGCAAGTGGACCCCAATCATTTCGGTGGGTATCTCCATTTTCCCTTTGTTTCGTTATCCGTTTTCGATGTCTATCTATTTCATCCGTACGTAACTGTATATGCATATCGTATTAAATCGTTTGGTTATTGTAGAATCGAAACGATCGAAACAAGGTAATCCTTCTACGAGACCAATGTTTAGTCCAGGCCCGACTCGTCCTCCTTTCACAATGCCAGACTTCAAATGGTCTTACATACATCAAAGATTACTCTCGGATGTCCTATTCTCGTTAGAAACAGACATTCAAGTTTGGAGAAGGTACACGAGCAATAACACGTAATACTGATAAATTTATGATTAACAGCTAATACGACATCGTGGTGATTATGTTCTAGCCATTCGACGAAGTCGGTATTAGACTTTGTAAACAGCAGTGAAAACATAATTTTTGTTCTAAATACTGTTCACCTGATTTCGCAACTGGCTGACAATCTTATAATTGCCTGAGGAGGATTGTTACCGCTTCTAGCATCGGCGACCTCGCCCAATGTATGTACACACTTTTTCCAAATACTTTTCTGACTTTATATAAAACAGCATATCCAGGTGAAGGCTCTTTCTCACGGATTCTTTCTTTAATTCGTGCTTGGATATTCATAGAGCGAATTGGATGTTATTGAACCAACTCAGGGGATGCCAATTGATGTAGCAGTTTCTTTTCTACAAAGACTAGTCAACATGGCTGATGTACTTATCTTCGCCACCTCTTTAAATTTTGGTAACGTGGAGGCCGAGAAGGTTATGTCTAATGGCAGTATTCTAAGGCAGTGTTTACGACTGGTTTGTATTATCGTCCACGTAGTACTTTAATTTCTCAAAACAGATACACCACTGTTACAACACCGTGTAATACCGATTTCATGACAAGCTTGTCTTTGTAACATTGATATAGCTGATCGAATTGATCTTTTTGATACGGAGTAAGGTTATCGAAAAAAAAAAACATATTAAATGTTTGTGATGCACATTAATTAGATTCACTGTTTTAACAATCATTCTGACAAATACGAAATTTTATAAATTATATACACAAACATCAATAGGTAGACTCGATCTTTTAGAACATTTCATAGACTTTTAATAAAGGTTTGATAAATAATTTTCATTATTGACTTTTATTTTTCTTTTATATATACATAGAAGACAAAGTTTATCTACATTAGGATTATAATAGAATAATCACATAGAATGTGCCTTATATTAATTTTTTTTTTTATACGTATACATATATCGATGTTTTATAGTTTCACAGCACATAAACAAGATATATGAAAATTTGTACGTAGAAAATAATTAATTCTGTACATAGAGAAAGTTACTGCATCACACGTGTTGATACAAAATGAGAGTCAAATTACCGTAATATGAGCAATAATTCTCTCCAATTCTTAAACGTGGAACATCCGATATTTAAAGTAATAGAAAATCGCGTATTTTATGTGGATTAAAAAATAATAAAAAGACACACACCCTGACACTATCGTAGACTACAAGCAAATTCTTATAAATAGAAATAGTTTTTAAATCAGCAGTGTATTAAATAGCTGTAATATTTTTAGTTTCTGTATACGTACAACATAGAACTTCAACATGTATGTGTACACTATATTTTTTGTTATATTCATCTGATGAAATGCTTCTATAGGTCTGTACATGTGCCGTTAGAAACTGCTTAGAGTGTAAAGAACGTGGCAGATCGTACAGCATGTTAGGTCGGCAGATTGGTTCTAGTAATAAATCACAGCACATACAGTCTCTTATACGAGGAGCTCAAACATCACCCAAGGTATGTCTCATTTGATTGAACTTAATTTATATAGAGAAATGTGTTATTGTCATCAATATCAACCAGTCGTATTTCGTATATACTTATCCAAAGCTGTATCATATAGAGAATAGCGTTCACAGTGATCATTAACATCATCTATCGATGGTAAGATAAAATATGATTTCTATTTTTTTTAGAACATAGTGGATAATCTGGCACACCAATTAAGTCCTGTAAAAGATCCCGAGAAATTACTACAAGACATGGATGTGAATCGTTTAAGAGCTGTGATATACAGAGATGTTGTAAGTACATGCAATTATCAATATAATGATTATTATCACTGTAATTATTACTATTACTGTTACTTTTATTAATCAAAATAAATATACGACTGCTAATCCCGAGTATATCCTCTCGTCTTGTTTCAGGAGGAAACCAAGCAGGCCCAGTTTCTGTCCCTCGCTATAGTTTACTTCATCTCTGTACTAATGGTATCAAAATACCGGGACATATTGGAACCGCCAATATCGCAACGCCCACCGAGTCCAGTTCAAACGATACAGACTAACGGTGCTAGTTTAAGACCAGGTAGCCCTTCAGGTAAGATACATACATTATTATCGTGTTAAATAATTTCTTACAATAAACCGATACAAGATCCGACGAAACCTAATTGATACAAATAATCAAGCACATAACTATTTATTGCAAAAGAAACAAACAGTTCTTCGATATTATTTCATGCAGGAGCATTCTTTTTTATAACGAGTTACAAAACCTTTGTTGTAGGATTTAATTAATCTGAATGTTAAAATGCTTAACACTTTATGTAATATATCACACAGCAAATAATCTAGTAACTACGAGTCGTGGAGGTGATTATAGATACCCTTGTTCGCAGGGTTTTTCAATGAATCGTTACTGATATATATATATAAAGATCGTTGAAATTAATATTGACATTGATATATGCATGTTTAATTTCAAACATATATATGCTAGCTGTAACAAATTTTACACGATGAATACTATTGTTTGTTTTTAAAAAGAAATTGATAGTACAAAATTATTTACTTCAAAACTCTTACATGTCAGATATGCATTACCACACTTTCTCATTGTCGTATCTACATATATCAAATAATGAAATTTACTTTTCCCTCTACTATAAATGTGACATAACATTATGGCATGATTGTTATTGACAACTACATGAGCATGTTACTCATGATTTTTATACATTTCCAAGGGAACAACATTTTTTTCGTAATGTGACTTAAATTGAAGAAAAACATAAAGCATAAAGTGTACAAATATATTTATTATTTCAAAGTAAATTATGGAATTTATAACGATCTTAACGCATACAACGTTCTAGTAAAATTGAGACGATTCAACTGTTAGAGCGATAAATGATAATCTTACGAGGAACACGAATATATGCAAATATGTAGCTGCTGCGGAACACTATGCACTTTAATTGTGTAGCGGCAAATCGAACAGCACATTACACTAAATAGAGCGCATGTCTAATTGCACTGTATGAACTATTTTTCTATGTATCTGACAGTGAGAGTTTTGATGTCTGTCGAATGCATTAGCACTTTTTTGTTCGGTTTAGATATATTTTTTAAATGTTACTATTATTTTATATTATAAGATAACAAAATTTCTTTACGAATTCGAAGGAAGTTGATCGCGAGGAATAACGAAACGAAATAACATACTTGAACTACAATCTGTTATATGTTCCTTTACAAACAATTGAATGTTCAATGACGTGTATCATTTAAATGTTGTATTTCGATAATATGTGTTATCTCTGAAACATGTGATGCTCCTAAATTACATTTTCTTTTTCTCACACGATACAATAATTTAATCATTCTCTAAGAAAAAGTACAGAATTCCGTGTTGTATTCTTCACTGAGTTTCACTCTGCATCACTACTCGTTGCACGAACGGAAGAAAAGACTTAAAATACAATTAGTAACTAAAAAGGAAAAAACAGACAAAAAAGTTTTCGTGATAAAGAAGATTGCTTTGTAAAACCTATATTCATGAAATTGCCTGTAAGTCTATTCTATTTTGTAAATGCTAGAAATTTCTTCCTCGAAAATAATCGATGCTTCAATAATATATCAGAGATCTTCGTTAACCTTCCCAAATAAAAAAAAAAGAAAAGAAAGAAAAGAAACCGAAGTGACGCAAGATTTACTCGCAATGAATATTGGAAAAAATGAAGGAAAGTACCTCTGTTGCACACGAGTAGTAGTAAATAACAATGGTAGATATGGTAGAAATCGCTAGGCTCGAGTAACGCTTGCCAAGGAGACAGAGAGAAAGCCAGTGTAGAAGGAGAAAAGTATTGCGACACGTTCGGATACTAAAAGCAAAGGCACGACAGAAATACACAAAGGGCTTACGGTCGAGAATCGTGGTAACGTGGTAAATGTGGTTCCTCAGCAGATGGGAATGGTGGTGGAGGAGGGCGGCCCCTGTTTCCACAGTGGTCTCACCACGTGTACCCACAGTTCCTCCCGGGATCTCACCCTAACGCCAATGCGAATGCCAATGCCAATGCCAACCACCACATGAACCAGCACCACCACCAGCACCCGCTACCGGCTGCCAGGCACTCTAATCGCCAGCCCCCCTCCAACTATTATCTCCCGAATCACCACAGTAATCATTACAACCATCATCCGAATAACCATAACTATCATCGTCATCATCATTACCATCATCACAATAACAACAATCACCATCATACGCTTCAAAAGCATATCGATCAGCCCCGAAATCTCTGTCATAGAAACTCCGGTGTTGGTCTGCAAGGTAACTCGATTGCCCGAACGTTGTGTTCCACGGAATGCTCGAGTTTGTTTCTATATCGCCTGCTCGAATTGTTTAATTGCCGTCTACTACTGGCCAACGAACGAACTATCGACACCTCTCTTTTTTCTTTTACCATGCCACCTCACGATTCTCCTAATTCTTCTTCTTCTTCTTCTAATTCTTCTACTTCTTCTTCTTCTTCTTCTTCTTCTTCTTCTTATTCTTCTTCTTATTTCTTTCCTTCTGTCGATATTATTGACGTGTCGATATTTCTGTCTGCATGTTTGCCGTTTCACTAGCCAGTTTGAGCCCAACCTGAGGTGTCTGACTTACCAACACATGGTTATAACACGTGCACGCATATACACGCGCATAAGCATCGTACTGGTTTCTTTGTTCGATGATCCTTTTTGTTTTTGCCAGAATTCAGATTACTTTGTTGAACCTTCGATAGAAGTTTTTTTATTTTTCCGTTTTATCGCTGGTTTCATTTTGAGTACGGGTTAATTCGTTTGAGTTGCTGTATACGTTTGCGTTGCCGATTGTTTTGCGCAAGGAAGATGAACAAGCGTTTGACCACGCGATTGTGAGATAATCGATGCGTCGGTGGATCGTGTGACCACATTGCTGTTTGAAGCTTGGAGCACAAGCTGCGAATGAAATATTGCACCAGTTGCGTACGTTTGCGAATATTCGAGTAAAGTTTGCATGTCTTCTGCGGATGTGGTAACTTACGATGCAAGCTCACGTGACGATGTTTGACTTCATGAACACAGAACGCAGGACTGTCCTTGTCGTTAAATTCCAGTCTAACGTACCGACGAACGATTCTACGTCAAGTTTGTTCAGCAATGACAGTTGCACGTTTCGGATTTATTGTTTTGCTAGTTGGATACCTGACCAACGTGTTCTACTCGGAATTACACACCTTTCTCGAGAACGTCATTGCAGTCTCCGATGAAAAGAATCTCTAGTGAGCCTCGAAACGTTCGCTGGCCTTGAGACATTTGCAACAATTTTCTTGCGTTTATTATGAAGTATTATTTTATTTACGAACACGCTTCGAGGAAGAGGGAAATGAAAAATGAAGCCTCGCTTCACACGCAATACCTAATCTTGAATTTCCAGTTACTCGGATGATTCGCAAATTTTCTTCTTCCTCGAAAAGTCGAACAAGTTTGGATGCTTTGATTACATTCCTGATTACGCTTCTTTTTTTTCCTTTCCGTTTTGAATTCCTGCACTATAATGCATCTCCTCTCCCGTGAAATGCGATCGACGTTGGTAATTCGAGACATATGCAAGAAGAAAATTGCGGAAGTAACGCGGAAATCGCAAATTTCATCGCGAAGAGGAGAAAAAGCGTCGATCGCATGATCGTTCATGTCAGCCTGCTTTGCAAGACAAAGTACCGAGCTATTTTCAAGGTCGCGTCCTCACAATGGCAAAATATGTTCCCAGGAAGCGGAGGTATCATGAGCCAGGCTGGCTCTCAAGACGACGGGGAATACGAGGTGATAATAGTCGATGAGAACAATTCGTCGATCCTGGCGGATCACGACGTCACGTCGTCCGGGCCTCCGTCGACCAAGGTAAGTGACCACGTGACATTCCCCTTCACCCCCATAAGAGATATACTTCGTTTTGAAATGAAACGTGCCACGTAAAAGATCTACCCGTACAAAAGATCTGTACGTCGGGATTAATTGAACCGTTGTCCTCAGGTAAAATGAAATGAAAGTGAGGTTATGCGGATCTAACCTCAAAGCTGTTCGTACGCGAAACTGCTCGTACGTGAACAGCGAACGTTTTCATTCGTGACTATCTCGGTACATGTACATACGAAACTCGTCGATGCTCGAGAAGATCTGTGACAACTTTACTTGAGATTGCATGCCTTTGAAGAGATACAGTCGTGTTTCGTTGTGTGTCCACTGAATTACGATTATAAGAGGATGTAATAAGCGTTCCGCAATCGTGACCTTGATATATTACATATACATTGTGCTATACGTATATACATATATAACTTACGATATTTGACATCTTGATGGCGACATGACTCTTGCACCTTTCTTGTCACGCACGATCTACTGTTACGATGGAACTGGCACTCTCTGCCCACGCGATGCGCTTTGCATTCGTCTATTCAACTGTCATTTTCCGATTCTTCTGCCGTAGATACTTGACAAACCTAAATTCTACGTGTCTCTCTTTCAAATCTCTCTCTTTCTCTGACTCGTTCAACCAACGAACTGCATGCATCCCGAGTATTGATAGTCGAATTACGAGTAGTAGATCTTTGACGAAAACGTAAAGAATAAAACAGACCTCGAAGGTACGAATTTATATATATACATTCGATGTCACAGTTTTTCCGTCACGAAATACCTCCCTAGAAGTAGTTTATTAATTACCCTCGTAGTCGACACGTTAGCCCCATCCCGATGTTATTCTTTGACCCCCAAGAACGTAACTATCTCAGCTATCTCCAGCACGTAGTGTTTACCTATAGCGATATATTTACCAGCGTTCTGTTGCACTCATTTCTACGTAGTACAAGAGTAACGACAACGATTAATCACATCGCAGTTCCGTTCTCGCACACGTGAAGTTCACATGAAAATCAGCGAAAAATTGCGACGTGAACGTCACGTGTAGCGTCATATAATACCCCTAGTCGAACGTGTATACGTTAGATCCTCGTGTTCCGCGAATGCAGGATCCGTATTTTGTACCTTGTATCTCTCTACGATCTGTAATTCTTTCGAGCATGCGACACTTTTACTCTTTAATTTTTCTCAACGTTAACTTCCTCTGCTTGCATTGCTATGCGTACTAACTACTGGTTCTGAAGGGAGGTCACAGTGGTGTACCTCGGCCACGGACAATCCTCGAGGATTACACCTCGTCAGAACCAACGCTTGGCTCTACGACAAGACCTACTGAACCACTGCCACGAAATGTCCAGGTAAAAGTTTGACTTTGAGTTCGGACTCGGAACGGAATTTCATTCGAAATCGGAAACGAGCTAAATCGATGCAAACTGAGAAAACTAAACGTCTCGACGATCGTTCTTGAGAGAGGGTTCGAGAGAGCCGTTTTCGACTTTCTGCGTGAACGAAGATACCTTCGCGTCGAAACGAGTTTGTTTTCCTTTTTTTTCCTTCAACGATAGCAAGACGAGACGCAGCGAAGATGGTCGATTTGTTTTTTTGATAGCCTAATCGCCGAGTAATCCGAGGCAGAGCTGTATTTTCGTTACGTACAGTTCACGGACGTGATCGACCGAGGCAGACGTTAGCTTGAGAATCTAGGAAGCTTTTGTTCCTTGTTTACACGTATATTAGATGACTGCGTATTAGTGTTGTTACGATTAACTGCATGTCGTCGAGTAAATGCATAGCACGCGAGACTCGATCGCAGAGTATAACCGTTTGATTCTATTCTCAAGTAAACGTTCATACGATTGTCATATATAGATACTTACGATTAAATAGTGTGTTCAACGGAAGCTAGGCTTCCGTTAGAGATATACCGTATTCAGTATCAAGTAGCAAAGTAGTCGTAGTGTTGGGTAAAGTTATTTCGATTGAAAGTACAGTTGTTAAATATACTTCTTTGACGACCAATTTTCACAGATATCGATTTCATGATCCACGCACATCGATCAGACGAAAGAACGTTTGGAAATTTGAACAAATTAAACGTATACATATGGTCGTGCTATAACCGATTAACTGTCTGTCTTTGGTTTTTTTTTAAGCGTGTATATTGTACTCACATTTCCGCAGACTTCCGATTCTGTGAGCACAGAGAGATCTCAGTTTTCGAACTTTTAGAGCAATGACTCCAGCGAAGAAACGGTGCATCGTAGTAATATCACGGCTGATGCCAGTCCATCCGAGATTGCAACGGACAACGAGAACAAGCACAATTCCTCCGAGGAGGCATGGACCGACGTGAATCTGAACGAGGACGGAGACACGATCCCGATGACGAACCAAAGGGAAGATCCGCGGAACATTCACAACATGGCGCACTCTCGCGGTAAGAATTGGAAACGAGAAGCAGATTTGCAGACGGAACGCTGTCGAGGAAATTGAATAATTTTCTTCCTTTTCCTTTTTCTTTGTTTATCTATTTATTTTTTATTTCCAGCACATTACGATTTAGATATCCGACTTATGAATTTTAAATTGATAATAAAACTGACAGATCAATCGAAATTGTTTCAAGGATTTTTCAATCGGTGAAGACAAGTAAAAATATTTTGTGGAGAAATTAATGAATTATTTTATAATTTAAAAAGATAGAATTTATATCGGTACTTTTATTTTTTGCTTCATATTTTTTTAATTTTCTTTAACTGTGATATATTTTTTCGATTCAAGCTACGGTTATCTCGTAGCGTCGAAATTAGTGTTAGAAATTTGTTTGCTATCTATTTAGCAAATATCAGATTTCAATCTTAATCCCGGGATCAGTGGTTCTTTAGAGTCTCTTTACTTTCCATTTACTTTATCTATTAGTTTCTGTTCGAAGTTTTATGCGGGGCCATTTTCCTTTATTTGAATAGGTAAAACGAGAAGTCTGTGTAGTTTTTAAATACCTCGAACCTCCAGATAACTTGATTTCGCGATAAAGGACCCACGTTTAAATCGTGGACCAGTAATTTTCGCCAAACGGCCAATTCTATCCTTTCTTTCCATTTGTATCCTTTTGTTTCGTTTCTCTATTATCTCTGGTCCTAGGTAACTGAATTCTATTCTGGAACAACGTTCAACTGTTAAGAATAAAGATAAGGATCTATAAACTACCTGTCTAGCGGCAGTTTCTCAGAAGATTCGGTTCCAAATTCCAAACTAGCGATACTATCTTTCCCTTTCTACCGCTTTAAAAAATTCAGGACTCGTACTTTCTTCTCCACGTTTAATAGTTTTTTTTTTTTTTATTTTATTTTGAACTCGTAATACCGGTTGAATCACGGATGCCCAAAGATTTATGTGTTTCTATTAGTTTGAAAATGGAGACTTGTTTGTTTGAAATTGAATTACCGTGTTTAAAATTCCTTAAATAAAACTGATCAAATTTCATATATTTCCCAAATCAATTTTTTTTTAATGAAAAAGTAATTCGCGTAACTGAAATCAAATTTTTGTAACGATGAATCTACCACGACTAATAAAAAAGACCTTTAGCTACAGAAATGAAAAATCGAATAGTCATGTGATCCGGGAATTAATACTAAACACAGAATTTTTAATGAAAAAAATTAAGATCGGTTATTTAGACTGCGGTATATAAGTGTTGATATATATTCCTACATAACAAAGTTAACAAATCAAATTTCTCCTTGGTGCATTTCATACATAATCGAAATTTAGTTTTTTGATTTGGAAACGATGATTTCATTACGAATTATTTTATTCTAAGCACAAAACCGTTCTTAATTCTTCGTCTCGCTTCATGTTTCTGTTTTATCCGTCGTGCAGGTGACATCCAAGACAGCGAAGGCAACGTGCTGGAGCAAGGGATGCTGGGTAACGCGGAACGCGGGGAGAAACCATCCGGCGAAATATCGGTGGTTCGAGTCTCGGACAGATTGGTGATGACTTCCGCGTCACCACGGCCGGACCAGTTACCGATCAAGGGCCTTGTCGATCACCTGCCAGTCTCGACGCCCTCGCGCGAGGCGTCGCTCACGCAGAAACTGGAAATGGCGCTTGGCTCCGTTTGCCCGCTTCTGCGTGAGATCATGGTAGACTTCGCGCCTTTCCTCTCAAAAACCCTCATCGGCTCGCATGGACAAGAACTGCTGATGGAAGGTAAACGCATATCGACTAATCAACTTTGCGTTTACACCGATTCATCCCTCGAGTCGCGTTCTCTCTATTAGCAACGAGGTTGTCAATTATTCTGACAGTATCGTTTGTGGTCACGTTCGTTACATACCGAAAGACACGTTGCATTCATGAATGTATAATTAATAGTTTCAAGGTACTAGATGAACGTCATTGCGAAATTTGATGAAACAGGGAGCAGATCAAAGTGATTAGTTAACTCGTATTTTTTTTGATACGACTCGTTCAACTTTATATCTATTACGACGTGTAAGTCTAGGTGTTGACTGCACTTTTTTTTTTTAATATCGTTCAATATTGGTAAAGTAACGTATCAGTATTAATGATTATACGAAATGACACTTAAAGAAACACCGATACCGCGATACATAAGTTTCCATCCTTCTGGCAACTGAATTAGCATTAACACCAGGCTTTCGACATCGCAAGTTACCCCGATTTCTCAGAAGATTGGCGTAAAAAATTCAAAGCGATATTTCCTTTCGACATTCCTCTAGTTTAACAAAACGAGCGACGATGGAAAGGAAAAGCAAAAGCGAACTGTATCGCGGAAAATAATCGGGGCTGCATACGCAGCGAGATTCTTAAGGAACACCCAGTTCAGAAACACCCAGCGCGTGTATCCCTCTCTCGTTTTATCCGTTTCGGCTCATCTACGGCGAATGTATTCAAATTAGCCAGTTTATGGTTTCGCTTAGAAAGATGGAATGCGTATTTCGATATAATCGTCGGGCATTTGTATTCACGTGACGCGCCGCAGTCCGTGGCACTTCGCGGGGATTTTATATTCGTGGAACGTCGCGGCCTCGCCACAATGCACTTTTATTTTTAAACAACGCCCGAAGCTATACATTCACCGTCGTTTATAAATCACCCGGCCGTCTATGCCTTTTCTATTTCTTTCTTGCCCGTCTGCCTCGTCTCCCGCCGCCCGGGGTTCCCCCCGTGTATTTTACAACTGAATTTCAAACCGCGACTTCTTTTTCCCATCCATAACCATCGTTTCGTATCTCGTCGCTCTTTCTCTCCACACGATCGACTTCCTTTCGTTCCATTTTTCTTTCACCGCGTTTTCTCCCCTTTTCCCCGCGAGTTTCTCAACCCTGATCCCCGGTTGCTCCGTTCTAGGCCTGACCACCTTCAAAAACAGCAATTCCGTGGTGGAGCTTGTGATGCTGCTCTGTTCCCAAGAATGGCAGAACTCGTTGCAGAAGCACGCAGGCCTGGCTTTCATCGAGCTCATTAACGAGGGAAGGTAAGAAGGGCTCGTTACGATGATCGTTAGAACGACAGAGTTATAGCGCGTGCAGTTAAGCCACGGCTAAATCGCCGGTTCCAGTAACGTCTATCGTAAAAGTTCGCGTTTATGTTACGCAGGTTAATGTCTCACGCGATGAAGGAACATCTAGTCCGAGTGGCCAACGAGGCTGACCACATAGTGGACCGTGTAAGGGCGACGAACGTGAAGAGGCACGCAAACTTCGAGGTATCGCGTTTCTTCCTACTATTTTCGGACAAATCGCGGTCAGTCCCGCGAGTCGGTACACACGCGACAGTTCGCGGATAATGACGAGGAAATTTTTCTGCCAGTCCCAGTGCGCTCAGACGCTGCTGGAGCGTCGGGAAGAGGAACGGATGTGCGACCATCTTATCACGGCCGCGCGAAGACGGGACAATGTTATTGCCAGCAGATTACTGGAGAAGATCCGTAATATCCTGTCGAACAAACACGGCGCATGGGGATACATGGATCCAATGGCTGCAAAGTGAGTCGTCCTTGCCCTCCCTAGGATGCTGAGAATTCATTGCATTCTATTTAATCATTGTTTACTTGCCAGTCGTTCATTAAGTGTAAATTTATGGATAATGGAATCACCCCATAAGCGTTATTTATCGTTTCCTGTGCCGATAAAATTATTCCGCGGTATAATGAAGATGATATAATAGCTGTATATGCATAACCGGCGTTGGATCTTTTAATTGGGTCTACGTACTTTAAGCGCGTAGTTAACCGATCTGTAATTACCGGGAAAGTGCTCCACATCTCTGAATAGCGAATAATCAATTACTCCGTAGACCTCGTCTATGTGTTAGCATCGAATAGTTCGAGTCTGCGAGGAATTTAGAATATTTACCGCGGTTCTCTCCACGCGTTGTACTGAGAGACGAAATGTTATTCGATACTCAGGTTGACCGAATACTGGAAGCTGGATGCTTGGGAGGATGATGCACGTAGACGTAAGCGTTTCGTGCACAATCCACTAGGCTCGAGCCATCCCGAAGCTACACTGAAGGCGGCTCTCGAACACGGTGCACCCGAGGATGCGATTCTGCAAGCTCGCGAAGAGTTTCACGCGCATCTCGCAGCCTCGCGTGCACATCAGCAGCAACTGCAGTCGGCGGATCTGATGGACGACAGTGACCTGTTATCGGACGACAGAGACTTCGATAACGATCTGACAGGTTAGATCTTCTGTTGCTTGCAAGCGTGAACGGAACATTGCGCCTTCTATCGCGTAAATTACGTAAACACCTGTGCGCGCGTACTCGTACGTTCGTGTAAAGCTGCAACGAGACTGTATTCCGACAGGCCCGGTGAACTTCAGCACGAAAGGGAAATTGATCGCACCTGGTATCGTGGCTGTTGGTATTATCTCGGTGACATCCGCGGAGCTGTACTTCGAGGTAGACGAGGACGACCCTGAGTTCAAGAAGATCGACAGCGAGGTAAGTGCACGAATGCTCGTGTATCGATATCGGGATCATTGTACGTAGTGATACAGTGGGGAGCTTGATGCTTGTACACGACGATAACCATCTGCACAACGATACGATCTTCTTCGACCCGAAACGATTCGACGATAAATTTTTCCCTTTTCAGACAAGAAATGTCAGTGTCAAAATTTTAAATTACACTGCTGCGAAGATTTTAAGAAATTATCAGAAGCTTTGATTCTTTTTCTTTTCTTTTTTTTAATTTGGACGAGACGTTAGAGAGGGTCCTTATTTATTTAACGAACCTTTTATTTGTATCGAATAATTGGGCGCTGATACCTCAAAAGGCACGAAGCATGTTCAGATAGCGAGCCTCGCGAATCTTCGGTTTGGAAAGGTTTAGCGATGCCACCACGGTGCCATTTAATGGCAACGGGTCCTTATCGGGCCCTCCGCATTTAAATACCTGAAAAGAAATCATCGAAACTGTAAGAGGTAATGATTCACTTGGACATCCTCTTTTTTTCCTCTTCTGCTCTTTTTTTTTCTTTTCGGATTACGAAAGATAATCTGGAATTCGAACAGCCATTACGTTTGTCACTTTTCGCGTTATATATTGCAACTGTATTCGCTTGCTTACATTTATCACTTGTCACACGCAATCTTAATGATTAATCACTGTGTCAGTTCCTTCGCGTTAAGATACCGTCTATTACATGCATTTGGAGCAACTTGTTGCGTTTGCGAAGCTATCTCTTTGAAATATGGTTGCCGGTCGCCGTGCAGATAACGTTCTCCCGCGCTCTGAAATCTAGGACCACGCACAGACACTCGTCGAACAGGCCGATCTCCCCCTAACGAGTTTTCGCGCAGATTTTTCGGATGCGCGGATCAAAACGCAGACGGTCGAACGAACAACTCTACCAGTCCCGATCTCGCCGATAAACCTCTTCGAAGCGTTCCTCAAACTCGTCATAAATTATTAATAACGCGCGTGATAACGTTTAATTGCGCCTCCGTGAACACGGATTATAGATAAAATTTACAAAGTTTAAGAACCGACAAAGTTCTTTATTGCTCGGAAACGGTAACGAAGGAAATTCAGAACACGACCAACGGTGGAATCTGAAATTATAATTGCTGCTCATTTTCAGACCGGCTACAGGCTACGTCGAAAGATTCGATAAAACGGAGAACGCTTCTGAGGAAACGCGGTATCCGCGAGAACGCTAGGAGAGAATCGTAGGAAGGGGAATGGTGAAAATAACCGAGACTTGTTGCGAGACTGCTTACATCGAGAGATTCAGCGAAGCAAAGTACTCGGAAGAAAGAAACGTATCCCTTGATACCGCGTATCCCTGCCTGGGAAACTCATTACAGCGAGAGTCAAACGCAAGATGCATAGCGAGGCGCTTAACAATATCCCATTCATCACGGATTCAAATTGCTTTCACGCGAGTTTTCCACGCGCGTTCGTGACGGTGTCGACTGGGCCCTGTCAAAAAATTTCGAGCCCCGCCTGCGCCGGTACCCAGCGACGAGCCAGGCCACTGTTGGTCCGCGACAAAGGGTATTAATCATAGGTTGCAGCGAGGAATCTGAATAAATGCGAATCGTAAATGATGAGACGTGGCGAAAGCTTCCAACGATACTCGGCCGTGCTCGTAGTTGGAATTGGTTCGGACGTGTCCCTGTCTATCAGCGTGCATAATGTAGTCACGTTCCGCGACGGTGGTCATCCGGGCGGGCAAAAATCGAGAAAGGGAAGGAAAAAGACGAGAGGAAGAAGTGGAACGGGGAGAAAAAGGAGGGGATAAAAGGAGAGAAAAAGAGTGGAAAAGAGTCGGAGAGATAAGGAAAACGAGAAGCGAGAGAGCGGGCCCCGAGAGAGAACTAGGGGCCGATTATCATATATCGGTCGTAGATCTCGCGTTTGTATAACTAGGGAATAAAACAAACAGAGGAGGGCCCCATGGGGTCGGCCGATCTTCAGGGTCGGCAATTATGAGCCCCCCGCGGGGCCCGGTATCTACCTTGCCTGGCCTCCCCTCTCTCTCTCTCTCTCTCTTTCTCTCTTCCGTTCGCGCTGCATCGCTCCGCCACGTACTAAGCACACATTGGTGGCATAGGTGAGCATACGGATCCTCAGGAATGCACTCGAACTACCACGCTTTTCCCGCCTATCTAGTAACTATTGCACGTCTACCGCAGACATCCTGTTTATGCGTACCACCTCGCGATCCAATGGGAACCGATGGATCGGGGAATATCTCGCCGATCGAATTCCGCGATGGATATTTATAGAAACGGCTCTATCCGTGTCGCCATTGGCAGATCCGGTTGGGCACTGGTGCGCTCGAAATTCGAATGAAAATGGAAATTAATTCGCTGGGAATTCTGCGAATTTTCGTGCCGGTTATACGGTACTGTTTAACTTTGAAATTGGAATTTCAAGCGATTCTGTATAACCCAAACTTGCGTGTAAAATAGCGGCAGTCGAGGGTCGACGTCTCGCTATGTTGCTTGAATATTGTTTCTTAAACAGAAGCGTACCATGGAAGTTTTAATTTGAATCTTTTTTTTCTCTTTTCCCTCAGAATTGATCTCTTGTCTGTTTGTTTGTTCCGTTGGACTTCATAGAACAAGTTCTGGCCTTCAGCAGTGAGATCTATCTTCTCGGTAATTGGATAATTTGTTTAAATGAAATAATTGGACAGGGTAAGAGGACGCGAAGCGGACAACCGAATTGTAAATCGGTAGACTGCGATCACGTAACAGGCTCTGAAAACGCTGTTGCGAGGATTCGAGACGAAGAAGCGTGGGCTTGATCAATCGTACAATGAGATTTATTTAGAGATACTCCCTCGAGAGTCTCTTCGACCGGGCAACCTTGTTCATCTTTGCCACATTCTTATGTTTTGAGATACCTACACGAATACTTAATGAGGTGAAGACAGTGGAATAAATTAAACCTTACAGAAAGATACATCTCCGACCAAAACACAAGCAAGATGATAAATAACTGTTGGACAAATAATTTCTAAAAGCTATATACTCACTGGTGTTTATTAACCCTTTCAGCTTCAACGTTTTATCGCGCCTGTAGATTGGCAACTCCGTTTTATTTTTCACGTACCTTTGAAGTTTGACAATTTAAACACGCCGGTCGCACGCAACTTACGTCCGTTTAAGTCGATAGTATAAATTCGATGGTACAATTACGCGATATCTTCGAGAACCAGTAACCACGTTATTATTATTCTCCTCTTCTGCACGACCATAATTTCCTCCTCGTTCTCTAATTTAATTTTGTATTCCGCTATTATCGATTCCATATACTAAGGGATACTTTAAACGTAACATCGTCGAACAAACTGAAAGTCGATACTCGAAGCTCGAGATGACTCGCAGTGAGTAGAAGAGTATCAGTCGATCCCCGATAAACGAACAATCCCTGCGACGATCATCCACGGAAAAGCGACTTGCAGTGGACCGGCAACAAGCCAGGCAGGACGAGAATTTCTTTTCCCAATTTCGTGTCGTGTCCACCTGTCGTCTCCGATATATCCAGCCAGACGAGCGGCCGTGCATAGGAGCACGAGCCTCATTGGGTCTCTTAATTGGAATCCTGTTTGAACAGAAACGCGCTGAACACACCTGGAAGCGTGGATGGCTAGAGCGAGTAAGGAACCTCGGGAAATAAGAGAGCAGGGAGAAGAAAAAGGTGGAGGAAGAAGATGGGCAGAAGAGAGCTAGATAGAGCGAGATGGAGAAAGAAATAAAGGAGGATAGAGAGAGTCGAAAGGTCTCGAGATAGCGGTCTCGAGAGAGAAAAAGAGAAAGAGAGAGAGAGAGAGAGAGAGAGAGAGAGAGAGAGAGAGGAGGCCTAGTGGTTCACGATCGAGACACGCTCATTAGTCGAGGATGTCCCGAGGGTAGGCGGGAGGCTTCGTCGAATTCGTAGGCGATGGATCACTCGATAGTCGAGCCGAGACTTAAGCGATCGTAATGCGCGGCCGTAGAGGAGAGGCTGCATCGGGAGTGGCCCCAGGGTGGGACTGCATATCGGTGAACTCTCGGTTCACCAGCTTCGGCTGGTTGGGCCTCACCTTGTTCGCCGATCGCGCCGATTCCTCCCCTCCCTCTCTCGACCATGCTTTTATAATGGTCCAGGCAAACGTATTTATCGTGATTTATTGTTTACACGGGTCTCCTTTCTCTTCGGGTACCTCTGTCCCGCTCCCTCCCGCGCGCTCCGTCTCTCTTTCAACGGGTTCTGCGCTAGAGATAGAGGATGCACACCGTGCGATTACGTCCGATGTAAATTATTGATCGTCCACGGGGAACATTAATATCTAAAACAAATAATGGACCGTTACACCCTGAACCCTTTTGAGCCCCGCGCGCCATCTACCTCTCTTTCTTTTCCTCCAACTCGCCCATTGATCCGTCCGCGCTCGCCTTGCTCGATTTTCCCTCTGCGATCTCGGTTATTCCTTTTCTCCTCTGTACCAGCAATTTTTAATTGCAAATAAACTTCCACGCTTTCTTCCATATTCTTCGATGGACGTGGGCCTTCGAGGCCGGTTGGTATGCCGATTTCGCGTGGACAAAGGATTCCAGGTTCGATGAACGCCTTCGTTTTAAAAAATGCCAATCGATATTCGAATTTCATTTGCTTACTCGCGGCTGCTGATTTTAATAAGCATCACGAAAGTGGGAGGGTATTAGATGAATGCAATTTTTCAGCAGTCACCTCGATTTTAGTTGGACATATCGACTGGGGAATTTTCTTCCACGTTGAATATTCCGAATTGCATGTTTCAATCAAATTCCTTTGGATGCCTTCTAATAGCCATTGATCCGTTCATGTTCTATAATTTACAGATGTTAATAGCGGACAATTTTTTCTTTGTGGTTCGGAAGAATTAAAAATTCGTTCGATGAGATTCAGTTTAATATCGGAGGAAAAGATCGAGCCATCATGTTGACCAACAGTGACCGCTTGGATTTCGTGTGTTTAGAGAGGCTCGGAGAATACAAAATGCAGGTCGCGATGTTTAAAATTCTGTCTTTGCACGGATATTACATCCCTTTACTATATCTGCACAACGATGAAACGATCCACTCCTTGCGTGCGGCTTGGAAAGAGGCAGCTCGGTAATTGCTGATACTTTCAGGCACGCACGGTACTCTCTCGTTACGCAGATACCCTCGAGATCCGCGTGTCTCTGCAGAATCTTCGTCCTTGTGATCCTATACGGGTATAACAGTTCTGAAGGCTCGTTGAAATATGGAAATCGCTGAGAAACTTCGAGTCGAAGAAAAATTGTTCGCTGTTGAAAATTTTTCAACGCGCGTTACTGTGAAAATTACGTAACGCCGATTCTTGAATATTAATTAATTCTTTTTCAATTTTCTCTCTGATACATCGGACACCACTCTCTTAATGGCTTACATGGAAATATACCGTTCGATTGTCGTCGCCATGTAGCCGAACAGATGAATACATCAACTACGCTTAATCCGCTAAATAAACTCTTCCACGGTCCTCTCCACTCTCTTCCTTCATTCACAGGCCCGTTACACGACATGCCAGAAAACGAGCAACAAATTCCCATCTGTCCAACCTTGCGCGCCAGCGATTCAGCGTCAGGCTCCGGCACATGTTCGCCATTAAAACCGTCGAATGGCAGCCAGAACGGGCCACGAGAACAAGCGATCACGGAAAGGAACGCGACACGAGCTAAATACTTCTTGCCGAATTCCATTTCCCACTGATTCACGTTCATGCCATTCCGTATACGCGAAACGTTAAGTGGCCCACCGTTAAGATTCACGATCGGTAAAAATACGCTGAAAAAAGTCGCCCGTTTGAATACGAATCGCCGCGTTTCTCATTCGTCGGGACGGCGAGCCGAGGTGGACGTCGGGACGCAGAAGGAGTCGCGATGGGAGTCGCGATGGGAGTCGCGAGGAGAGCCCTGTAGGGCGCGCGGTGAGGCCCGCGGTTAGACCCGCGGTGTCCCGGCGTCGCGTCGTGGGGCTCGCCATTTTTCTGGAAACCGCGCGACTGTGGCGCCTAAAGCTGGCCAGGCCTGCGCTACGGTCGACGCAGACGCACGCTGCGCGTCGCCCCACGGGAGACTTGCGCGGTCCGCGGTGAACGGAACGCCGGGACCGTTCGGGAGGAGTGGGGGGAACGGACCCACCGGACAGGTGGTCCGTCGGTGTACGTTGCCGCGTACTCATTGGCAAGTGAGATGCCATTAACGGGAGTACAATATCGGGAAAAATCGAAGAAACCATCGGATCGTTTATCAGCGAACGCGAGACGAGCTGCGCCGGTCATATATCATGTCGCGGTAAAGATTTTCGATTTATGGATAGGGAATATTGCGGTGTACGGTTGCAGGCGTGCGCGCGCATGCGCGAGCGCGGGGAAAAATCGACGGACGCTCGCGGAGGCGAGCAACGGGGCTGGTTTGACGAGGATTGAGGAATCCTCGCGAGTTAATGGTTTTATAGGTGTCCGTGGCCGGGCTCGGTGGAAATTAATTGTTCGTTTAATTTATGGATGGAGAATGTTGCGAGCTCGAATTACCGCGATGCAACCGACCGACGTTTATTGTCGGCGGGCATACTGGGCCCCGAGTGGCTTTTCGCAGATTTCTAATCTTTCACAGAGCGAAATTGATAGTCCGTTGAAAGTTCCATCCGCAGATTTATGTAATAGTTGGAATGCGTGCCGTTGTTTTCAGCTGCCGTTGCGTACGTGAAGAAATCGGTGCTTTGATTAATGTATCTAGGGAATACTCGAAGATTTCCTCGGCTAGCAAAAATGCGACTGTCTTTGATGTATGGCTATTTTAATTGGAAAAATTATTTTAATTAAACGCTGCCGTGTTAGAACGAACGTTATTCGCTGAATACCATGAATATTAAATAGTACTACGCTTTTCTAACGTATCCGACTCGCTATCCCTGGTTCCTTATACGGATTTCTAGCTATAAGTACCTAGAGATAACTAGGTATCCCTAGACTGGCTAAAATCGTAAATCAAGCAGGGGATATAGAAGATTTGTAGCTGAATATTTGTGCACTTATCGAGATTAAATTACGACTGTCAGTCGACCGAATCTCTGATTATTATAAACGATCTAACTATAAGTTAAAAATTATCGTACAACGTAGACAACTATGAAGGGTCTAAGTTGCTTATTTAACCAGCTTCCAAATTGTGATTGTAAAATTCACAGTGCTGTTTCCATAGCTGCCATTTTGAAATCGTAAAGGAACGAGACGTCACTCCGTGCCAAATTTGGAAATGTTAAATATCTCGAATCGACCTGGATACTTGCTCCTTGCAGTTTCTATGTACTTCCATTGTATAACGACACTTGGCCTCTTTATACTCTCGCAGATCTCCACGCATATACCTGCCGTATAATCTCGACTGAGCCCGCGGCTCTGGAATTTGCCGGTTTCACAAGCTTCTCTTACCCCTGTTGCGTAAAACAAAATTGATCGTTAATTAAATGCACAGATTACTGCCTTTACGGCTGGAAAACACGACAGCTTATGGTTGTCGCGAGTGGAAAACGGACGCAGGGAATGCGCGGTTGTTTCGGCGAGCATAATCGAGCGAACGCTAGGGAATTCCGAGAGTTTCGCTGGCGCAAAGCCGTTTCTTCGCGGAACAAGGTTAATTGTTAATTGAACGCACGCGTTGCGACATTTATCTTCTTAGGATAGCCAGTGTTTAGCAGGCGTGGTTTACTAACCAGTTCCTACGATTATTCATCGATGTATGCAAGCCGCCTGATAGGACTTTTTTCTCAAAAATAATAACGTGCCCCGATATCGTATTCATTGACAGCCTAACAGCCTTATCGCGAGTGATCGCTTGATTGGCGTCTCTCGCAAGGTGGTTACCGAGTCACTTAAACGCCAGTCCCCTTTGATTATTACCGTACAAAGTATGAGCCTTCGCGAGATTTTGTAATAATCAATTTCCCTTCTCCGAGGTTGCTTGCAATTTTGAATGAGAGAGGCTTGATGAAAATTAGAGGTTGTGGTATGGTAATGCAGACACACGGCATGGAAAGTGTTAATCCTTTTACGCAATCGAGTCGTTCGAATTTGGATTAGTGTTTTTTTTTTTTTATTATTGAGGGATTTTGTGGTAAATAGTTCTCCTACAGATTCTAATTTTCATCGCAATTCATATGAAAACTAACATACGCATACGTTAAGAAATCAGCTAACTTTCGACTCAGTTCAACGAAGGTGGATGCTTGTCTGAAAGAAAAGCAAGGAATGTTCACGCCGTGCATACGGACTACCTTATAACCTCAAAATCTCGAACATTTCAGTCGCGTAATCCTTGTTGCGTAGCTTCACGTGTACTCTCCGCAGATCAGCCTCCCGATAGGTTGAAATGCGAACGGTTAATTAACAAAAGTATTATGCACGGCGGTCTCGTGGAGTCTATGGTTGGCCCGACACGCACGTGGTGCGCGGCGGAACGAAATACAGACGTAGGAAAGAATGATCGTAGAGGGCGTGCACCGCGCGAGGAAAGGCCGAAGAGAAATGGCAGGAAGGCGGGAAAGTAACTGTGAACGAGCGCCGATTTAATGTTATGCGATTATGCCCTTCCGCGGCGATGCATATGCATGAAATCCTGGTGATATATCGCGAATGAGGTTGGCAATAATGCAACTGTAATTATCCCGTGCCCGATACAGAACGATTCGAGGAGCCGCGCATGCGCACGCGGGCACGCAGCCTGCACCAGCGCTATCTCGCGTTGCGCTAGTTCGATCGCGTTATCCGCCGATCTAGGTAGATCTAGGGATATCGTCGGCGTTCGTTGGTAAATAATACGCTTCGCACTGTCGATAGAGTGGACGTGGAGGGGAGGTTAGGACGATTTTATTCGGTCGGTTCGATGTTGAATGGCGGTGGACGTGGCACGGTGCCATGATTACCGTGGATCACGAAGGATAGTTAAAGTTAATTATTCTGGCCGTACGCTGTGTTTGCTTTAAACCACCGTGACTCGTAACGACCGTATAATATTGCCTCTCCAGTTGTCACGACTTTCGCCACTCGAATTGTTGTGGAACTATTCTCATTATTTTCTGAAACGCATTCCCCGCTGCTTAGACGGCCCCGTTTTCTGCTACCTGTGTCGACACTGACACAATTTTCAGTGTATCATATCTTTTGTCTTTTTTATATTCTCCCATTGTCATCTTCAAAATTTGTTCCACTTTGTTTTTCGTTTTATCTGAGGATTTTAATTATTCTATGTTATTTTTTTTATGGTTTGTTTCGGGTTGACGTGTTTTCGTTGGGTACGAAATTTCGAGTTATCGTGAAATCGTATTGCAAGACAATGCCTCGCAGATCGGAGGATATTTCGTTTTTATCTGGAGAAACAATACGGCATTTAGAACTGCATCTATACAATTGCTCGTTAACCATAACGTTATGCTTGTTTATGGCCACTTAAACAGCCAAGCTGTCGCTTTTTTACGATCTCGTGCAATGAACGGCGTAAATGGATATAATAAAAACAATAGTAAAACTTATATCGTAAATCAACGGAAAAAAGTCGACTGATTCGTGATAGCTTATCCAAGTATCGCAGAAATATGAAAATTCACCGTAGCTTAGACCGACGATGCAGATCTACTCGTGCCTAGTACAAGTTGTCCGGTTGACAGAAGCTGACTCTGCGCGTGAAAATAAGTCGGAAAGGAAGAATAAAAATTTTGCCGTTCGAGGCTTCGTTTTTGAAAAAAACCGAGATCGAAGATTTATGGGGTGAGCGTGAATTTTATCTCTCTGAATTTTAATACGACTCTCAAAAAACGGTAATCTCCCGTGCCATTCTGTCATTCAATTTATTTAACATAGCAAAAATACCAAAAATATTCAAGAACAGGTATAGTCAAAACTTAAACAAAAAGTGCGCGCACCCCACAAATGTTCAACTTAAATTTTCTCGAAAACGAAGGGTCAAACGAAAAAGTGTCATTCCACCTTTTCGACTTAATTTTACGCGTAGAATCATTCCCCGACGAGTTTTATCCCAGTTACCAACCACCGGATACACGTGCACGCACCGATCCGTTCTTCGACGTCGCCTTTTAATCCGAGGATTTCGATGGAATTCGACATTATAGTAGCTCACGGCCGTCGGCCAGTCTGCACGACGAACAGGCAGTTAGTTTGGTAAACATCCATCAATTCGTGGGCAGGGCACCGTAAGGCAAAACAGGGTAGAGCCTGAACAACAGGCAGTCTGGAAGGAGAGCGGGCGGATTCATTCTCAACAAGGCAGGGTAATCACTGCTATTAGCGCGGACATTACTCCGGTGGTCCGCCAATCTCCTTAGCACTCCATCATATCGCTACCTCGAGGGGCCTTCTCTACTTCAGCGCGTAGAAAATAGATTGTACGCTGCACGCTGAGCAACAAGTCCCCGGTTGTTTATATTCCAGTCGACGGATCCCTTTACCCACTGGGCTCCTCTGTATCCGCGGGCGGATCCACAAGAAAAAAGTATCAGAAAGCGACAAGTCTAGTTAGAAAGTTTCGCGAGAGTGAGTTGTCTCGTTGACAGCGTTGACAACCGGGGTATCATTCGACCTGGTTGACTCCGGTGTAGGTTTCTTTCGTTCGTACGATATCCTTCGCAGGCTATTAGAGGCGTGACCAACGATTATCCTCGAAAGGAGCGATGATGGATATCATAGGCAACTGTCTCGTGCCACATCAGCGCTGTCAGCAGCTGCAGGTAGGCGGAAAGGTTGTGGGTGTAGCCGTGTTCCCTGGATCCATTGAACCCCGTGCAAAGTGGATGCGCGGATGTCTGCGAATCCAGTGACGCATTTTGCTCCATTTCACCCTAGTTTCCATTATTTTCAAATTTTATACCTTTCGCGTGATCTTTGAAATTTCTGGCCATCGATATTCGTATCATTGGGATATATCGATTTGGAATTTATTCAACGAAGCGACCATTCGAATTTAAATTTCATAAACGTCGATTTCTTGGAAGATTTCTTATTTTTCCTCGCACAGTATTACGGGAAAGTTGGTCATTGGAAAAAGAGAATAATTCGATTCACTCTCAACCGAGAGTCTTCCATCAAACATCTTCAGACAAGCCTAACAGCTACCGATCAACGGCCGCTTTGCAAGGAGGACGAACCAAACGCGAACTATCTATAAATCTAAAAACGAGTGATCCCGAGAAGGAAGTAGCTACCCGTCGAAACCGTTGATAGATCTAATTTCCTATTTTAAACGATCCTCCTATACGCACGGCTACAGCCTGACTCATCAACGCCAGGAGCCAGAGAAGCAAAACGACAACATCCCGCTGCATAACGTATACCGCGCGTAGGAATCGGTTCGACTGGACACCAGGACGAAACTGCATCCGCTTGTCGTCGCGGCGCGATTCCGCTCGAGCAGGTAGTCGCCTGTGGGAATAAGGAACGGTCGAAATTAGCCGCGTTATTGAATCGAATCCACGAGCTGGCAATTTGTGTATCACGGGGCGCCCGGTTACCCTTTTCGAGACGAGCCTGGTGTGGAAGAATGCTAGTCGGTGAATAGGCGGAGCCGGCCAGGCTGGATCCGATTCAGAGTGTGACGGATGGCGCCCACCTGTGGATTCATTCACTAATCTGCTCGCTAAGCAAACAGCCCGAACACACCCCATCATTATCGCTGACGGCGTAAGTAGCGCCCGATCTCGTCCTTACCCGATATTTATTATGCCCCCCGGTCCTCGCGGGCCCCTGCCCTGTTCCCCTTCTTTTATATGCTTTTTAAGGGGCCACGGATCGAACGTTCAGTCTATTTTCGCGTCACCCCGTCTTGCACCGGATATCGATGCCTATGCACGGCCCCTGTGATTATCCATCGCAAGCTGGTACCATCGCGTATCGCTGGTTGCGTGTGCCATATGGATCCACTGAGATCCCGCTTCCTCGACGATTCAGGTGTTTCAAACGAAATCTTCACGATTCGCGTTTGTGCGGTTGTTCAGTTCTTCGTGAAGTCGTTTCACAGTCATCGTTGGTGTTTGGGATTGGGTTAGGTTTATGGAGTGTAGTATGATAATTTTTAACTAAAAATCACTTAAAGATCACTTAAGTAATGATCAGAGATTGCAGAAATAGTTCTTGGATAGGTCCTCCCTCGATAGTGTATACTAGGGGCCGGTTAGCAAATGTTAGAGAGTAACCACTGATGCGTGAAGGGAGGAGGGTGTATTTGATGTTTGCTTTTTGTGGGTAACGTGTTGCTGAGGTTTGGAGTGGGGATGGTGTGGAGTTAAGGACCTTCTGTCCGATGAGACTTGGGACATGCCTCACGGTAAGGGATGGGTTTGATCATTCGGGTCATTCTGCGTATTGCTCTCACTAGGTGGATACCTGCATCGGAGGGAGTATACACGAAGCGGCGATTTGAATTTGTCGTTAGACATGTCTCGAGACAGGTCTTTTATTAAACTAGGTGCTGACGTTTGGGTATGGAAGCTTTGTCGGGTTACATGTTGTCCAGGATTTATTACCCCTCTGAAACTATAGATATAATGTTACTTTTTATTTATTATAAATATAGTAGATTTCTATAATATTTTAATTATAATATTATTTTTATAATTGAAGTGGAGCTATGAAAATAAATAAAAGAGATGTATTATTTTTGCCTATTTTAATGAAACACACTGCTGTAAAGTAGAAGTCTCAAACCAGTTTGGTAGTTCTAGTAGTTGTAGCGTTAAAGGAGATTGTGGGGTCTTATCTTCCTTTTTCTTTACATGTTGCTGAGGTATAGATTAAGGAAATTGTGGTGTCCCTATATTTTACGAGGTAATTTTATTGATGAAGCTTGGGTAAAGGAGTTTATGGTGTCTTATTCTGGTAGTTAGTCTGCCGAGTGGTACATTGTTGAGGTTTAGGTAGATGACATCATGGTGTTCCTTTACGTTTCCAGCTAACACGTTGCTAGAGCTTGATTAGAGGACTGGTATTTTTCCGAATGTGTGTGAGTGGCTTGTGATATAATCGCTTGTTTGAACGAAGAAGAAAACACCTGATATTTTTGTGAAAAGTTTATTTTTTTTATTTTATCAAGTGACATAAAGGAACTCGAGCTTATCGAGTATCGTATCACCTTTCCAAGTCCAAAAAGGTATGATTTCTACGAACGCGTGCAAACATAAGCGATTGATCGTTTTATTTTACCGAAATAAAAGCTTACATAACGAATTGACTCGATCGAACCTAATTTCCAAAATTACTCTATTTACATTCGTAACGATGTTAAATGTCGAAAGGCATTCGATGCCAATTTCTATTTATCCATATTCATAATTTCCTATTCCTCCACTTCTGTTCGCAAATGGGTTACCGTCACGAGAGCCGAATTCCATCGGCAGAAAATTTTGCTCTATCCCGGCAATCCTTTCGCAACATTAACACTTTTACTTCTCAAATCCTGACAGGTATAATTATCACGTCCCACTTGGTTATAACCCCCATAAATACGATCTGAATTACACACACATTCCGCGCGAAGATTGACGTATGAGCAGGAAGCTAGTGTCTGTCCGAGCTGTTTCGGAATCGCGGCAAGGTGTACAAAACGGCTCTGATATCGCAGGAAATGACCCAGAACCAACCCATATAGTACCATACAACATCGCTACCATAACGCACGATTGCCACGCATGACTGCCGTTCAACCAGCCTATCCATGGTTACTACAAAGTACGTGGACCTTTCTATTAATCTCAGCCGGTAAAACCAGGCATATAAATATCCTAATAAAACTTGGCAGACTTAACATAAACTATCGTAACATAATGACATATCTAAACCTGTCTCGTAAAGACACGAACGAGGGAATAGATCTTGGAAGATGTAAGCGATAGTAGATAGAAAGTGGCTACCGACCGATAGGATGCTATGGACCCACGAGAATTTCAGAGAAGTCGGGTGACAGAAAATAGGCTCGACATTTATTTATCTGTAACGTATTTAAATCGGAAAAAAAAGAAAAAAAAAACAGAAGCACGTGGGACTATTGCAATATAATTATATACACTAGAGGACTGGTTTTTTCTTTCCTTTGAATTCCTCTGAGTAGGAACGTTTTATTATACGTGGCGTGATATATTTATTTTCACGCGCCTTTATCACGATAGATAACGTTTTCGCATAACGGATAACATAAGGACGCATGATAGTATCGTGAATGTAAATGTGCTAGTTGAACGAGACGTTCAAGGAAGGTAAGGACTGGTATGCAATTATTTTGATCCGCGTGATTGCGCGATGGACAGACGGAGGGCGCCGTAACGGCGGAAAAACGCAACTGCGACGGGCTGAAACAGTAGATAAGGGAAAATCTACCTGCGGCCTGCCTTTCCCGCCTTTTCTGTCATTAATCATCCTCGCGTTGCGTGCAGACACATAGTGCCCGAGGCACCATTTCGAGCATTGCGAAAACGGCCACGTGACAACGGAAATCGATTAATATTAATGAACTGACGAGCACGCGGATCTGCGCTCGTATTTTCGCCGGATCGTTGCTAAGTGGACATAATGCTAAGTGCATGATTTTCTTCGCGTGGGAGGCTAGGCAATTTCCGATTGTTGTAAGGCCGCGTGTCGAACTGTCTTTCGTAAATAACTTTGATAAATGTTCGGGATATAAGAGAAAGTAGCATGAATTCAAGACATTTTATGGGGAAGATTGTCAAGATTTTTAAATATCAGAAATTCCATAAATTTGTGAAATCATTTACAGAAAATACTTTGTTGAGAAATTATGAAGGTTTGTAGCATTCTACTTAACCGAAACCTAACCCAACCGTGGCATACGCGGGTACCGATAATTAAAATGGTACAATGATAATGAATAGGCTCGTGTGACTACATTTCTATCTTCCCGACAGTGGATAATAATTTTTCCAAAAGTAACAGCATATCTTGAACGACCGTAAACCGAAAAGCCAGACCAGTCACGCAACCTCTGCAGCACCTCGAGCGTAAAAACCATTTACGAGAAAAAGGGAAAGAAATTGCAGAAACATTGACAAATAATTCCCTATAAACTAGCATAAAGTACTCACATTGTAACAATCGAAATGTTCGAAATACCATTGGACGATTAATTTCCCGGCAAGCCGATATTTCCCCGGGACCGCAAACAGCGAGTGTTCGATCGAGCGTGACAAATCGCAGGCCGCATGGATCGGATCGATAAATCCGTGAAACGAGACACGATCGACGCGTCTGGACCGACTACCGGTGTAAAACTTGGTAAAACCACGCGAACATCTCCGATTCTAAGCGTGAACCACGGTTCACCGATTTACGAGGGGTTCGATCGTTGTTTTCCTTGGCGTGTGGCCGAACAGGAATGTCCGGTTACCGGGAGAAAATTAAAAGCTAACAAAGTAAACCGAAAAACGGGCATCCCTCGCCGGTTTTACGAGTAGCTGGCCCCGCGGAGTCTTGTAATTTGCCGACCGCGCGAGATTGATTTTATTTTGCCCCTAGACGTTATTTGTCCGCAAGAAAGTATAAAATTATACGACGACATAATTGCCCGATCAAAAATGCCGCGCAATCACGTCGATACCGAGGCGAAACGTTCGCCTTTACGACTCTCAGTTCTCTCTCTCCTCCTTTCTGTACGGGGATCGTTAAATCGTTGAAATCGTCAACAAGCGCTTTGCCCGGCCGGTTGCAGGCTTGTTCCGCTCAATGGGTGACATTAGCCTCGTTTCGGTGATAAAAAGCTCGGAGAACGGATAGGGGACTGCAGTTCGAGTAGCTGGAACTTGACTTTGGTGTCTCGGTAACGCGAGGTGATTATTAATAGCGAGTCAGTCGTATGTGACTGACGTGATTAGGATCTGCAGGTGTCATGTTAGATGACGTTTTGTCGAATTAATCGACCGGTATCTTGATCGGCCAGTCGTTGTACGAGAGACATCATCAGACTCTTTAGATGTCTCCTCAGATAGTACTTGTTGAACGAATTGATGAATAGAGGGTGTGTTTTTAGATAGACCGTGTGATTTCTTCGACCTGTTACTTTCTAAACGTTGCAAATTGGATTGATGACATGGGCTGATGAATTTTTGAAATAGGTATAGCTCATCGATTTGTTCTCTTGCGAATGCGTGAAGATATAATTAGCGAATCTACTAAAATTCGTTGGGCCTTGTAACATCAAAATTCTACGAAATCGTGACTCTACCAATTGGATCGACTGTGAGTATCAATGTCAACCGCAACACGGCGCTGACTCAGCCATCTTTCCTGGCACGGCAACCTAACCTATTCGTCTACTGTAAACTTTTAGAAGAGATCAAATTTCTACCCGTAAACTTCACCGTGAACAGAAACAAACGAGTCCGAATTCGAAATTATTATTTCTCCTTATTATCTCAATAACAGCAGCGACAACAATGCACGACAACACCTATCTCGTCGTATATATCAACCTAACCTATCGAGCTAGGTTCCAATTTCTACCGTGGATAAACGGATAATTTTTGACTATTTTCCCCGACACTATCAAGGAGACATCTATTTCTCCTCGCGGATGGTCCTAACCCGACTATCCAACGCAAACTTCCGAATGAAATTCGGCGACGTCCCTCGATACCCCGAACGTCGTCGAACGGTTGATGAAAATTAATGACCCGGTTGGTTGTGATCCTCTCCGGGATCTTAGAAACACGAATAAAATAACAATTATACACACCACGGCCGTGGACCGTCCATCGATGTTTCCAGGTGAATTTTATTATCCCATTAATCATCGTGGTACCTCGATAACGCAATGTCCCCTACAATTTTTGTTCGCGAGTCGAATGATTAACTCCGTGTCGATTTCCAGCCTGCCCGTATACACCGGTCACTCTCGCTCCCGAGAGACAAAGAGCGAAAAAAAGAGGGGGAAAAAGAAAAAAGAAGAAAGACACTTAGAAAGAGAAACAAGAACAGAGAGAAGAGATTGTGGAGGACAGAGACGGAGAAGAAAGACACAGAAACGAAGGAAGCTGCCAGGTATCGGGAGAGACGAGATGGGCGAAGCGGATAGGCAGGAAACGGGAATGTCTGAGTGCAGGGGGAAGCGGGTTGGTAGTTAAAACTGTACGCATCCCATAATTTAGCGATTATTTTGACAAGGGTATGATCTCTTGACAGGTTGTTGGCCTTACGGCTACGCTCTGAAATATAGCTATTTAAATGGGCACTTAGGCGTTCCGTAATGAATACATACTTTCGACTGCACCGTTGCATCGGGGAATTTCGCCGGGAACGTGTGATTTCGCCTCGTCCACCGAGATCACCCGCCAGTCGTTCCTTTTCCTCGAACGCTAAACCCCGTGCCAGTGCATACGTAGGTTTTAACGAGAGCCACTGGTGGCTCGAAATCGCGTGTCGACCCGATCGCGATCCTCGCTGAGATACGGTGCATGCCTGGAAATGCCTGTTGAGGGAAAAAAGCGAAGAAAAAAAACGTGTACTCGAGATTATCAAGGCAACGGGAAGATCGACGAACCTATGAAGAGAGCTATACCAGAGTTGCTAGGTGCGCTCGTAAAAGTTCGCCAACACGTGTCCCCTAATAGCAACCCCTGTTGTTCGCGTTGGGTGCCTGCGACAGGCTGGGCCGGTCGGGCTCGGTGGATTATGGTGAATAAACCGCGACTCGATTATCCGTAATTTTCGCGGTTCTTCGAGAACAGGCTCGTTTCGTCTAATTACGATCGTTGAGCTAGCCCATTCGCCTCGTACTTTATCGCGACGACGGGCACAGAGGCTGCACGATCATCCCGAGGATACTTGGTCTCGTAAGTTACTCTCAAACGAGCCTCGATTTATCGCGAATGACGATCGCGTTGCCGAGCTTGTATCTCTCGGATTAATCCTCGTTAGGATCGATAATTTGCGATCGGAACAGGGGGGTTCGTCGACTGCGGGCCCGAGTGTTTAATTGGGGACATGAGGTGCGGGTTTTCGGCTCGTGTTGCGGGGTTTTTCGGAGAGGAAGCGAGTTTTTTAGAGGGTCAAAACGCGATTTGTAGGGGCGCCGTTTAGTGCAGAACTGTGTAAGCCGGTGGTCGAAGTTGTTTTGCTGGTGCTTTTCAGAGACGCACGGTTACACGAGGTAGCCTGCCAGGTCTCGCCGGGACGATTATCCGGTTGTTAGTTAGCCTCTGAAATCGATGGTAGGTGGAGCCCCTTTCAATTTCGCTCGCTACGTGCTCCGCGTCTGCATAATCTGTTTACATTTTCATCCTCTAAGATAATCACGCTATTTCGTGTAAATATCAGGTGATGCTGCCTGAAGGGGCTCGGGAGGATGACGTATGATCGTGTCGGGACATTCGATTTTTATTTGCGTACTTCGATTGAGGTATGGGAGAGAGATTCTATGCGTGACGGGTGCTTATAGTGTCGCTAGTGCTCGTTTAGAATCACTTGCGTCTTCCACGCTGTCGTACGCAGCCCCCTCACCCACCCCTGGCCATGTTGGATACTTCCTTTATCGTCTCGCTATTTGTCTTATCATTTGATGTAATTCTCAGAGTGAATCTAAAATCTGATAGTAACTTTTCATCTTTAATTTGATATTTAAAACTTTCTACTTAAAACTATTCGAATTACTCATCCATTGCTTTTGCTGGGAAAATTGTAAGTACCACACAGCAGAGTAGGGTACAAGTATCTAAGTTAAAGCACATATACTCCATTTTGAAAGGGGTAATAGAATAATTGATTTTAAGTTCCTGAGATCCTCCGTTAATTAAAAAAAATTTGCTGGAAATCACGGTCACCAAAAATAGGCATATTTAAGACTAACTTGACTCGTCACATCTGTTAGTCTACCAAGCCTTTTTCGATCATCCAGTAATCGATAGAAATACCGGAAAATCAATGTCCCAGAAAAATCGTAAAAGGCAATTGCGTTGGTTGAGGTAAATATTCATGACCGACGGTTTCCCAGGCAATTACTCGGTCCTTATTCAACCACTCTCTTACAATGTCTCCCTTTAACGACACACCGCGAAGTAACGTCTGGTAATAGCGCGTCGCGGATAAGCGAATCCGTGAATACACAAAATATCTCGTTTGAAAGGAGGTGCGTGAGCCAGAGAAGAAGGGGAGGCCTGCCCGCGGCTGGAGGCGCGACGTAGCTTGAGTTATGGCGCAGGTTAATTATACAAAACATTCAATTATACCTCCCCATGGACGCACACAGCTCTACCGGCTATGTGCACGGACAGAGCCACGTAGACGTTCACACACGGATGGGACAGCCGAACGATCGAGCCAGGAGGATGTTGCGGAGTCGCAAACACGAGATCGGTCGCGGGGATCGGGAGAGAGCGATCCCGTTTGTTAAAAAAAAAAAAAAAAAAAAAAAATGGAAAAAACTGCAACGCGGAATAAGCCGATGTTCCGCCAGATTTTCTACCCGGTCGAATAAAACAGATGTTACGGAAATCGCCGTGGCTCAAAGAAGAAGCGAGGTGGAATCGATTATGGTACATTGACAGCCAACTGGGGGAAGTGTAATTACAACGAGGAACAAATTGAAGAATGTTAAATGAAGGGAGGAATCTTGGGTACCAGGCTGCACCATCGAAATCGTTTTCTGAGACCAAGCAGAGATAACGTAGATTGGGCATCGATTACAGCCGTTGCTCCTTGTTTCGTTTCACCTTCCTGGGCCTTATCGTATCAACGTGTCCGTCGCGAAAGAAGTTTACAAAATTTGGAAAATTAGTATTACTTAGGTATCACATCGTGAAAGTAGCTTAGGAAATTTCACAAGCCTAGTGTCCAATACCCTACCTGCAAACCCAAGTGGATTCAAATGCAGTGGACTACAGCACAGCATCGAAAAAAAACTCTAGCATACACGCGGACTAACTAACGACGCGTAAACTCGCGCGAGCGATCCGTGACCCCTAAAAAAGGCAGCCACCTTGTGGGCGCGCAAAAACAGAGAAGAAGACCCATCTCGATCACGGGTCGCGTTCGAGGGTGAACCGTGAAATCCGTTGGCCCTTTGTCATCTCGTAGATCGATCTCTGTCGAATGGAAGTTGGCCGGTTCTCGAGGCGAATAGTCGCGCGGCTGGTGTGTCACCGCATAGTCGCACGTGAAGTTACCGATCGGGCCAGTCGGGAAGGGTACCATTTATCACGTCCGAGGGATTCTTGGGATGCCTTCTTAAAACAAAAGCTCGTGGAAGAGAGGAGAGAAGAGGACGCCGGAGAGCAAGAGGACGGCATGATGCGTGAGAAGGAGAGAGAAAGGTGGCGAGCTCGGAGAGAGAGGCGAGGAGGTGGCGGATATTCCGAGGCGAACGGCGTGGGGCCCTGGCATATAGCGGTTGGGGACAGGTGGTGGTGGGGGGCGAGAGGGACTCATAAGGCAGAGATTTTACGCGCCGGCGCCGGCGCCCCCCGCGGTCTCAGACGCCGCAACCATAATGCTGAACGAAGCTGAACGCGCACCGGACTATCTCTGGGACTATCACCGCTCGTACATCGGCCCTTCCTCCCGATCGTTTCGAAACGCTTTTTATCGTTATTCTCGTTACATAACGATCGAATTACGGAAACTTGATTTTCTTCTTCGCCACGGTGTCCCTCGATGGGCCCTGTCCCCTTTTCCCTGGCCTCGCGCTGCGCTTCCCTTTCGTACATCCTACGTCCGCGCCGACGTACGAATAAAACGTCCGCGTAGAAACGTGTACGAACCGGGAAATGTTTAACCGCGTGATTAATGGTGATATTTAAGATTCTTTTACGACGCGAAGCCAGCGCCGCTGTCGGATGATCGGCTAGCCCCCACCACCATCCGTTGTTCGTAACACCGGCACGTTGTCTTTCGAGGATGAATGATCGGTCGGCGTTCGGTTAAAAGCGGATTCTTCTATATCGATCATGTCGCGGGGACGATCGATCGTCGTGCATCTATCCGGCCGCGCAACCACCGCCACGGTCACGTGATGCCTCGTTTTAGAGCGGTCCCGCGATCGGTCATTAATTATCGACGGGGTTATTAATCGCGGCGCGGGGAGGTATCATTGCGCGGTGCGCGATTCAACCGGTTCCCTTCGCTAACCGATTGATTTATTCCCTGACCTTGAACTTTCGTTTCACGCCACGAGCAAAAGAAGCGCGGGACAAGCGGTTACCGGTGAGTTTGGTCGTTGTTGCCGTGGCTACCGATTCGGATACCCTGGCTCTGGACACGACCGCCGGCACGCCGGAGAAAAATAATCAGCGCTTCTTTCTCCGGTTATCTTCATGGTCTATCGCCATAATTTTCAATTTCTCCGCGACTTCTGGGTCGTTAGCGATAATTTAGCACGCCGGTGTTACCGTGGTAATTAATGGCAGCACGTAGAAGGATGAATCTTTTTGTATACAGCGAGCGGTAGATGCTTGGAAAATTCCAATCGCTTTAACGTTATTGCTGGTACATTTTCTAGGGATTGTTATTCTGTTTCTCCTGAAAACAAGTTCCGATAATTCCCAATCGATGCAATCTTTTCTTCCTTAAAAGCATCTCCTAAAATAATATTCTAACCCTTCCTGTGGTTTCGTCCCGATTGACTCATAGCGATGAACATATTACGAAATACTGTTCGAACCTTGACTCATACATCGGAACTAAAACTAATCGGTCGATGTAGATAATCCGCGCTCAAGACAGACCAAGTATTCATCGAAATCCAGCCACCATCGAAGTTATTAATTTTAAGTTCGCTACGTCCAATATCCTAATTGGATGCCTCACGCGCTTCGAAGCTGGTACTCGGCCATGAATCTTAAACTCTTGAAAATCGATTTCAATTTTACAAAACGGGATACCGAAGTCGGTAAACCGGTCAGACTTAACGTTCAAACTACCCCGTGACGATGAAGCGAAAGTACCTGTCGCGGCGGTGAAGTTCTGGGCCCTTCGTCCTGCCCAATAGAACCCCGGTGAACCGAAGGTGCGTGTACCCTCCGGAACACGACGCGTCGTAAAACGTATTCCGCGGGCCCGGTACGGCGACACGCATATTCGATCCGCGGTCCCAGTTTTTGCCACGATTTGCACGCATGTTCCCTCGATTCCGCCGTGAGGCCCATTACCGTGAAACATCGTCTGCCGTTGGGAACAGGTACAACACGCGAGCGCAAGCGAAGCGTCGGTGAACATAGGAGGCAAAGGGAGTCCCTCGTTGGTCCGTGGGCATCTCGGATTTCTGGAGTCCTTGAATGCCTTTGAAAGGCATCCAGAGGCGGTATTATGCGCGTTGTCCGAGATCGGGCCCGATCTCTTAAGGATCTTCTCACGAATCAACGTGGACTTAACCCCGGAGACACCGTAAACATGATATACCGCCATTCAACGCGGCGACACGGCCGTCCGGGGCCCTATCCGCGGGACTCGCCGGCGTCTCCCCGCCACCGGGCCCACTTCGTAAGCTAGCCTATTCATTGTTTTATAGGAGCCGTAAAGATGTCAGGCAATTAAAAGATTCGCCTGATTTGTTGCGTGGGTGGCTCGCGAGCGGCGTCGGGGAGGGGGCGTCGGGCCCACAAGTAGGTGGACGACGCGTCGTGAGATGGCAACGGCAGCGTGTGCCCACGTGAAACGCCGCGTCGGGGACACCTGACATTGTACCGTCGCTGTCCTACAAAAGGCGCCTTCAGCCGTGATCGTAAACGTCCCAACGCCGCGACCGTACCGTGATATACAATAAGCTGTATATTACCCATGTAACGCGCAATAGTCTCGCCTGGCCCCTCGCCCGATACTGTCGTTCGTTTCGCTTTTGATATCGAACGTCCCGGGATATCTCTTCCTGGAATAGACGTGTTCGATTGTCTCCGTTCCACTAGCTGTCCTTTTGCGAGGAAATAGTGCCTTCCGGAAGTGTTTCAGTGCATTTTCCATGGGACCTTGAAATGGTCGTGTTTGTCAATTTTGATTAATCATGAGATTAAAAGTTGTGACTCGTGCAGCACCACCTGTTGACCAGTAGCGATGAAATAGCGAACGAGGTTAGTGTATAAATAAATAAACCTTTGGATTGCAGAGGGTTGATCGTGATTGTTATAAATAGGGATCCAGATAGAGGTGTATGTGAGTTTTAAGTCTCATAGCATTATGTAGAGTGTCACTGAAGCCTATCTGAAACAGCGGTTTAAAATATATTTGATAGAGTGATTAATAATTACGTTGCGTGTCGCGATTCAGGAGGTAAAAATAGCGGTCTAAGACTTAAAGGGTTCGCGCTGTGGTAGTCGCTAATCGATCTGAGATCAATTCCTCCCCAAGAGTAAGAGTATCCAAACTATTGTAGCAAATTTCACCTACCCTATGAATCTCTAAAAGAGATACGAAATTGCACCTTACTCCGAAACTACGAATTTCGAATCCATGTGACTACTATTATAAACCCCTAACGTTTAACCACTTCCTTATTTCGATACCGTGAATAATTTCGTCGAATAATCCGCAATCCAGCGATGCAATGTTTATCAACCTGTTGGCACCCTAATACGGAACCCCAATCGCAAATCGTGCAACTGTCACGATAGGGAATCCTGCAATGTAATTCCCCATCATTCTTTACCCGGCTAACAATCGCGTACTAGCAGGCTAACGAATCGAAGTGGACGGATATTTCGTTTACATTAGAGCCGGTGAAAATAGAAGGACGGTGCAAGGAGCCGGGTTCACCCGTAAGAGATCGCGTGAACAGCTCACAGCCGTAAACCCGTATTTAACTGAAAACACGACTCGGGCCTAAATGTGCTTTAGACCCTCACCCGGGGTTTCGCTTGAATTGCCGGTTCGCGGGCAAAACGAGAAGAAGGAAGCCTCCCGTGTCTGTCTGTACCAACCCGGCGACGAGACAGAGCAACCGCATCGCGTGGCTTCGCTTGCCTCTCGAACGACAGCGTGATCAATCTCAGCGGCAAACGGCGGCTCGTATCTTTGCTCGGCACCTATGTTTCTGGCCAGAAAACCGGCGCAACGAGATCGTATCTACCAAGAGAACTCGCGGTTGCGCCATACGACCGACGAGAGAGCTGTTTGCTCGGTCGTAAGGTTAGTCACGTCGAAACGGGCCATCGGGAACCAGTAATACGACGACGACGACGACGCAGCAACGGAGGAACACACTTTGTGCGCTCGTTCATGGTCGAAGGAAGGAGAGAGAAAGAAAGAGAGAGAGAAAAAGGACAGACGGTTTCGGTGGGAGATTAAAACAATGCGCCCGGTCAGATAACGCGGGTGTGACAGCTCTCCGTATCCACGGACCGGAGACTCCGGCTACGCGGATGGACCTTAACGAGGTCCTCTAATAAATAACCGCCAAGTTCGAGTTCCCCCTTCCTTCTCTTTCCCATCGTTGGGCCTCCTCGTGTTTCAAGAGCCGCACGAGGATGGAAGACCGTAGGGATGGACCTAAACAGGCCCCGAGCAAGAAGATGGATGCGCTGCGAGGCGCCGCCGTCACCTGGCAGCCTTTCCACCAGACCGATCCTCTCTCAGGGAGCCAACTCGGTGCACAGGGTCAACCGCGACACCTCGCTTCCTAGCATTGCTAACAGCGACCTCTTTGCGAGTTTCGCGTCTTCTATCTCCGATCAAATTTGTCGACATTGTTTTCGGAGGAAATTACGCGAGTAGGTTTAACTAGGGATTCTACCCTTCTGACAATTCTCAGATAATTACGCGAGAGTAATTAAACGTAATTAAATAAATCTGACCTCGATAGAGTCGAACACGAAGAGATTACGTTTGTGCGAAGATACGATTGGGTCACGTGGAATAACAAAATGTGATAGGGGAGTTGAAACAATAGTCATCGCATAATGACAGGAGGTGCTCAAATTCATTGTTGACAGTGTCAAATCATCATAACATCCATGGAGAGCGATTTGCATACGTAATAGCTCCTAAATAGACATGATAGATCCGTAACGAATATTGCCCAACACATCTTCGTCCATTTCACGCCACACGACCTCGTTTTCGTTATAAGAGAAATACGTGTTTTCCAGAAATTAGTTTGGTTAAAGCTTCTCCTGGTAACGAACGCAACAGCGATCCTAACCTATATACCCCGGGCGATTCTTTCCCTGTATCGACGCGCAGACGCAACGACGTTCCCCGTAACGCCTGCTGTCTCGCGCGACGTCCGCTCGACAGGACAAAGTCATTCCGATCGTGGAGCGTCAACGGAACATGACTCGTCGGGAAAAAAGGAGAAGCGGCGGGACGTGGGCCACGGCGAATAAGACGTTCCACGAGGCAACAAGCAACGAGGCACGTACCGATCGAACGATCTGTGATTCAAGCCGCGCTCCGTGCGCCGCGCCGTTCCGTGTCGTTTATACGGCTCTGTAAGAGCCATATTGATAAGGGGCCTAACCTACGCCCGTGGCGAATTTATCTGCCGCGTATTTCACGTCCGTCCTACGACACCGTGCGCCGTGTTGTCGCGAGTGCAACGATAAAACAGAGTTCGATCAGCGCGATCATTAGGGATAAGGTGCCGATAAGAGGGCGCTGGCGTCGTCCGGCCGGGTCGTAGGGAAAATGCAAATGGCCTGCTGGTACAACAGGTGCCCTGTCGTGGTAAAGCTGCAGACGGATCTTAAACTCGCAGCAGCTTCGTGGCGCTTCTGGTAGCTGGCACCGAGGATTTATTACGATGGACCCCGAGATGCTTGACGTTTCGATCCTCGTTCCACTCTGACCGTGCATATTCCGTGAATTACGGTTCGCTGTTCCAGAGAAGCAGATGTCTCTCGCGGATGCTCACCGATGGATTACGCTGTCGTTACGTTAAGTTGCAAGATTTACGTGCCTAACGGGTATTCGCGAACAGCGACCGCCGATGTCGGCAGAGAGAATCGATTCTTATGGAACCTCGATGTATTGGTATCGATTATTTCCTACAAGAATCGAAGAGAAAAATTATCAAGAATGATGGTACTCGGGCGTAGTAATACCAAAGATAATGGAGTGAGATAAAATGTTCTGGTGAAATTAGTATACATAGCATGACCAACAAAAGTTTGGTAATTATTTAAGAATGAATTTTCTTAAAGAAGGGTTAGATATGTACTATTCTTTGCAAGTATAGATATGGAATTTTTTGAATTCCCTCACGTGTCTTTTACCTGGCTCTCTGTTTAATTAGAAAGTTCCTTTGGATTCGGAATTCGAATTTACCGTACTTTTAATACGTATGTAAACGCACAGAGTAAACTGAAAATCTCCATGTGAATGAATTATTCAGCTGAAGGCGTTGGTTAACCGATGTGACGAGTTAACTCGTCTTTCCCATTTAACGTGTCGAAGGGTGTTATTTATGAATCTTTAATTGGGTGGATCGTGTTCGAGACACGTGTTGGTAAATTTCACGTAAATCACCCAGCTCATTAGACAGGAAGTATTATTTTGCTTTAATATCAGTCATGTGATTTTCGATTTTCCATTAGTCTATAATGTTTCGTTAGAACCGGTTTGTCACAGCTTATGCAATTCGCGTGTTTGTTTTTCAGTTAAATTTCCAGTCGCATTACATGCATATGAGGAACTCGTATTAGCACATTAATAACTGGCCGCGTAAAATTACGTTTCCTGAAAGTTGATGTTATTCAGCTTGCACCGTATAATTAACCTAATCACGCGAATTTATCATATGATTTCACTTAAAACTCTGTTACTATACCACGTGCTTTCTTTTCTGAACATATGATAAATACGGAATATCATTTGCCTCTGCTATAACGATTATGCGAGATACTGTATAATTAGTTTAGCATAATGACCATAGAAGTATCCCAATTTTTTTTTTATCAAAAAATTCGCGATATTCAAACACAAAAATCATTATTGAAATTCCACGCTGACTCTGAACGATTCTCGCAATAATTGATTATGAAAACTATTATGCCGATAATTCAATCGATTAGATCTTTCGAGGCATTTTAATAGTATCCTTTTCTAAGCTATAAAAATAATATCCCGTTTAATATTAACTATTAAACCAGTAGACCGGTGAAAAAAAGAATTATATTTACATATAAATTTCTATTATCACCTATCTATAATCGACAGAATAGAAAGAATATATAAACACGTATAATTAACGAATCTTTTAAAATAAAAATTCAAAAGTCTTTCGAGGGACACAGAAATAAATATCCCAATCTGAGCCACGACTATGGTAATACTTTTATATTTTTCTGTCAAGCAAAGAAACTTTCCATCATCCACGGATTTTTCCTCGGATTCGTAGGCCGTTATTTATTTCTCTTGGCGCGGCGGTTCTCGGCGCATGCGTGGGGTACAGTATCACGATTCCCGGTTCCTGGCTACCGATAATATACGCACTTCAGATTCTATTAGGTCGCCGGTAGATCCCCGATACCTGCTTGACTCGGTAACCCAAGGGTTTCACTTATCGTGCGGCCGATCTTCTTCACGCATATTATACTCCGGGGAAAACAGTGAGGGTAAAAAAAGAAAAGGGTGGGGCGAGGGAGCGGGCGAGGTCCGCCGCGCGAATAACAGGATCAGGTTACTCTTTTGGAAAAAGGAAAAGGGACTATCGCTGGTATTTCTCCGAGGATCACCTAGGGTACAGGCGGCCTGTTTGAAAAACGTGTAACGGGTGGAAGGGGGTGACCGATCCTTTTCCGGCGCGTTGCACGCGAGATACGTTTCGCTATTTGCTTTTTTCGCCCCTTCCTCTCTTTTTTCTCCGCCTTTTTCCCTCTTCGCTTTTTTCTCTCTCTCTCTTCCTTTTTCATCGAGGTCGGTTTGGACCTCGTGGATTTCGCGGCGCCGCTTTCCGTGCGCGGCCGTGCGAAACGTTCACGGTGATGCAATTTAATGGTGCGGGCATTTAGGTTAGGTATCTTGGCCGATGGGCCTCGGGGAAAGTGCGGATTTTCGACGAACGGAAAACTGACCAACCTTTCACGAATTATAGATTATGAATTTATGATGAATTTCGGGAAAAATGATTGATGTTCCGAAGTGACAGATGTTTTTTCAATTGTGCATACTTAAAGCACGACTGGTTCCCGATGAGTTATGAATTTTGAACGGACGATGAATTTCCGAGAAATGATGAATGTTGAAAAACAAGGAATCTTGGACAACTGATGAATATTGGGAAAATGATGAATTCTGGAAAAACGATGTATCGAGGAGGTATGACGGGTTTTGAATAATGGATAAATTCATTATAGGTGACAAAGATTGGGAAGTTATATATTTCAGACACGTGACAGGATTTACGAAAATGAATTTTTGAGGGCAGAATTAGCAATACATTGGAAGTCTTTACGTATTTGGGTATGACATATTAAATTAATATTGTTCCAGAATATTTCTTGTTTAAAATAGAAAAATAATCATTTATCATGACAAAATGTGTCAGAAACTGTACTTAACAACGGATGATTAATAGACAATTATCGACGATAAAAAAGTATCGGTCAGCTTTATCCTAGAAAGGAATTCTAGTAGTAAAAAATTCCGTATTAATTCGCTGACAGTAAAATACAGGTATCTAACTACGTATATCTTAACTTCCTGGCTTTAAATAAATAGACCGCTTATTTAAATCTCTTTCCCCGCTAATAATCATGGAAGGGAGAAATATATATTTATGATAGTTACTACTGGGGCTGCATCTCCAAGTTACGTATAATAAGTATGTTCAAGAATGGATGAATGAGTGAAATGGGAGAGGATTGAATAACTGATGAACATGACTGGTGGACGAAGGGGAATGAAGGGGACTGCCTAAGAAACAGGTTCCAAAGGATCGAAGTAAATGGTAGTAGCGAGAAAAGAAAAAGTCTTTCCTTATATTAGAACAACTCGGAGATTTTGAAGCAGCTGCTCTATTTAAAATCATTTTGTATCGTAAATCACAGTTTTTTTTAATTATCAAATCGTTACGGTCTGTCCATACTTTCGGTTCTACGATTTTATCTCTCGGGTATGAAGAACTCATCACGTCCCTGTATCGATTAATCATTTCCACTAATATGTGTCTCACGTGTCAGTTTCTCTTTATTTTTCTGACGAAGATAAAACGAGAAAGTTTTTCAGGCCAATAACGTTATAATAGAACTTCTACGATATTATTATTGCTTATTCAAAATTTTACTTGTGGGTATATATATTTGTAATTTCTCTCTCTCTCTCTCTCTCTCTCTCTCTCTCTCTCTCTCTGTCCTTTTCGTTATATAATACCGTATGATGCAATTTCTAGATAATTAATAATAAGGATAATATGATCATTGAGTTTACGGAAACGAAATTATGCTGTAACCAACCAAACCAGCCTCCACCCAATCACACAGCAGTCCAAACCAGCGCCATCTTAATACTGGAACTACAAAACTAGTTAAAACCACTTGTTCGTAATAACTTATTTTCGTAATTATCGATAAGATATTTCCGGCTTTGACAAAATGAAAATTAATTTTGATTATACATGTTGAATAATTTCCATCGTATCGCTGTAATCTCCATAATTTATATAAGGTACATTCAACTACTTATTACAGGTCTGTAGTCTCGGTATTAAATAAACGGATGTGACAAAACCAAATCATCACATCCCCGTTATGTCACTCCAACAGTCATACTCATTTACCACTGGAACACAAACATACAATTAAAAGCCGTTGAAAGGCACTTTTTACAGAAGATCGTACAGGATTGGTTTGTACAAAATGACGACACTTCGCACAGATTATATATATTTCGAACACAGCCGATATAATTTTCGACCATAGATGTCACCACAGAGATCAGTCGACCAGTTATCGTTCCGATATGAACGCTATATCTTAAGTCCCAACGAGTATTTGATACAAATTGCAGTTTGAACCAACTCGGCGCTATCCGAGTACCTAAATACCTGAATCCGTCTAATAACCGGAATTATGAAACTCGAAGATTAGCCGGGGCCGAGTGAAAAGGAGACAGCAATCAGGCTGTGGCGAGTGACGGGATCGCGCGGTTATTAAAAATTGTGTCCCTTCGGCAGGGGCCACCCCCGACGTTCGGTGGGAAGCATAAATCTTCGCCGGATCGTATGATTGACGTCTATTTAATAGAAACGCAACTATACATGGATGGCGCGGAATAACATTAACTCGTCCGGGAGTCGAGGGGGCTGGTTTCGCCGCGGCAGGTGGACCCCTGCGAGCCACGGCCTTTCTCCCATTCTCGTGGCTGCCAGCTCCCTCGTAAAGTCAAACGTTGACACTAGCCGCGGGACACCGGCTCCGTGGCCCCCGGGCCCTTTCTTTCCCTTTCTTTCCCTTCCTATCCGCCTCTTTTTCACCTGAAACCGACTTTCTCGAGCGTCGTTATGTTATTATTACCGGCCTCGAATAATATCCGACCGGTCAAGTGGGCGTGGTGTCATCGACCTACAGGCCGGAATCAAGGGTTATGGCTTGGCGAAAATTTCCGCGAACGCTTGATTGCATATCTCGCGTCTAATACACCCTACGGCGTGACCCCAGTTCATCTTTCGCTCTTCCCTTTCATCCTCTCTAATCCAAACACGTCGATCTCGTCGATGGCGTAAGAGAGAAACATGCGACGAATTCGCTAAAGAAAGTAACGTATGGAGGAAAGCAGAACAATGGCGTTGCTTAAATTAGAAACTTTATGGCCGCATTAGCGAGCCTAACGACCTAATCAGAACACGGCACGGCATCAGAAGAGCCGCGATGGATTGACGCGATCGTGCTGACGCGAGCTCGACGCCTCGGGCCTTAGCCACACAGCGAACCTCCTCCCCTAACCTCTGCTAACCTTCTTCCACGTTCTTCCGATTAATCCCTCTGTTCAACCTCACCGATAGTCCCCGAACCGTATAAGCCCGAAAGTTGCCGAAACGCGAGTTGGTACGCGGTGCATTGAAACCGAATCTGCCAGCAACGTGTGCTGCGCCCTCTCAGCGGCTTGGCGGATTCGAGGAAAGCGACAGAGCGAAAGGCCTGTGTTCGTGGAACGTGGTAACGCGATAGCTCGAATCTTCCGAGATCGAGGCTGGCGAGGATCGCAGCGCCGGTGACCGGCTGGCGAACTGGTCGTGGGTAGGCGCGCGCAGGGCTGCGGGGAGCGAGAGGCGAGAGAGCCGCGCGCGCAACAAGAGGAATACGAGGCCCGGAGAAAAGGAACAGGAGGAAGAGGCAGAAGAATGGGCAGAGAGAGGTTCGCTTTGCGCTTCGTCGGCGAGATCAAGGTGGCGCCACGCCTCCGGACCGCCTCCTCTAATCATCGGCTCATTACTCATTAGTACTAATGAGCCACGCGCGCCATCTATACCTCTGCCTACGACGATACACAACACCTAGAAAACTGACTGAATACCTGGCCACCATGGCCCCCACCGGGGACTACCGGTCTCGTATGCGCGCACACGGCAAGAGCGGTGTGCCTATGCGATACCGTGCACGCAACCAGTTGCCTAGTCACGTAGATCCCAGCAGAGGGAGCGAGAGGTCCGACTGGTCGATAAGACTGTTTCAAGGTATATCGTGAAATGGAACCATTTAACGGAAGGTCGGGTGATGATGATTAACGATGCACCTAATGGAGAACGTCTCCAACCGCTCGCGTTTATTATGGAGGCCCGTGAGTCTAGACCCGGTCACCGTTATCGGTGCCTTCGAGAGTTTGGGACTCGGGTGTAGGCTATTTCTAGATGTATACATATTTTTCTCGTTCAATGTTTCGGAATCGGGCTACCACGGGACGGGTTTTAAATTGATAGTTTCGGGGGAGAAGGGGGTTTGTCCATTTAGCTAATGCATGACGATGAGTATCATGCTGCAGCGTTTTTAGGTCGGGATGGTGGTTGGATCTCTTCGTGGTATTGGTGGATACTGATTCGGCGTGATGTTTCCGGTATACCAAAATGAAAACGCCTTATTTTGGTTTTATGTACGTAAGCACACACACACACACACATATATATATATTGGCTATGGTGAATGTTAGCTAAGTCAGGAATCTGAGTATACTCGTGTATATCGTAATAGAACAACACCATTCTTGGGATTATAATAATCTACGTGTGATTACTTCGTATTGAAAATGCAAAAAATGTTTTTTAGGTATCCAAAAGGACTTACGATGATTTTTTTTACCTTGAGACGAGTTCAAGTTCGCATTTGAATATCGAGTCGCTTTTATTAGTTGACCGCGAAAGCTCTACTCTAGCATCGAGGCTGAGTTGTATGTAGTTCAATTGGAATTGATCTCGGAATTTCCGGAAACAAGACCAGATCAAATATGGTGCATTTATTTCTTTTTTTGCTATTTCCTGTGCCAAAGTTAACAGTTATGCATATTATAAAAAGCCCGTGTGTCGCTACGATGCTGATGGATCAGCTTATAGGCCAGTAGATCAACGGCTGACGTTCCATTTCTGACTTCCACAGCGGGACGTTGGTTACCTGACTACTGATTATACAAACTCCGGTTACCAACCAGATTATCAACCGCACGAACGCCAATGCTCTGCCCGGTATCCAAATATCGGGACCACGTGAACGAGGGTCCTTATAAATCTTTATCGAGACAAATGGAACGAGTGAAATTATCTACGGTCGACGATCAATTATAACTTTATTACCAAAGGACCATCTCGCACGAGCCCGGTGATATTGGCGAAATTCTCGCAAGTCGGTGTCGATAAATTTCCTCGCGTGACAATAAGCAGTTCGGTAATGAAACCAGTGAAGTTTCACCGTCTAATTACAATTTTACTACAGATTACGGTATTTCACGCGACTGTTCTTCTACCTTCAGATACTGAATTGACGAATGTAATTTCTGATTATGCTTCCACGAATGGACTACATTCGTACATTTTCACATAGAAAGGTAGAAGATAGAAAACAAAAAAATATTAACGTCAATCTATACCTACTTTTTCAGTCCCTGATCTTTTGCTGAAGCTATCTGCAGTGATAGACACTTAGAAAGTTAATTTTTTTTTTTACATACATGTTTACACGATGTTTAAGTACACATTACCATTCTCTACTCTTATAGTCGACAATAACGAAAGGTCACAGATCATTCTCAACAAGTGTAGATTATAATATACACCTACGTGAATATTTTTAAAAATTCGCGGTTAGTCTACCGGTATAAAAGTGGCGCGAAATAATCACTATGCTCAAATGGTTTCTTCTGAAGATCGCATTATACGTGCACTGGTTCCTCGATCCAGTTTCGTAGGGGATGATTCTTGATTCCGCGGACCAGAGACATCCCCCGTTTCCCATAAAACCAGCCATGACATCGTGCCCAGCGAAGCGACCACGTGTGACGAACGCGCGCGCAGAACTGCTTCTCGTTACATCCGTCACAGCCGTCGGTCCGTAAAATTGGCGCCACCTGCCACCCTCCCGAAATCCGGCTTCCCGTTGCCGCGGCATTCTGACTCATCCCATCGCTTTCGAGTATTTAATGCATTTATAATATGGGACTTAATGACCCCTGGCCTGTCCTCTCGGCTGGAATTTATTGAGAATTGAACATTCGTCAATATGGAAGAAGAAACATTGTCCGGGACGGAGAATTGTAATATCGTATTCGACAAAAAGATCGCGTCATGAAGTATTATGCCGGTGTAATATTCGCTTGGTTTTTAATCCGATATCTCTGCTATTTGGATATTTTGATTTTCAGGTGTTTTTTGGTAGATTGACAGATGTTGACAGGAGAATGTTTGGTTGATTTCTATCTCGGTATCTTCAACTTGCAGAGTTACATTTGTCGAGTGACACGTGGTGGAATTTTTTGGTGAATCATTGCTTACTTCAGAATTACTCGTAATATTATAATTAATTATAATAGGTTTTCCCTTAATATAAGAGGTTTAACATCGTATCTTCTTATAATGATTAGATTGTAAATAAAATAACTAAGTTCTGCTTCCTAGAAATGTAAATTTTTCGAGTTTTTCTCTTAGGATCACTATTTCGTAATAAATAAGTCGCAAACAAAATCACGCGCATTGAAAACGTGACAAGATATTATATATTCATAAAAATTAGTTTTGGTTTGTTTCGTATTCCACGAAGTTGCGTTACATATCAATTAAAGTTCAGCCCGTATAGAAATAACCAAAGCTGACTTAATTAATGCATTAAGGGTCTAGCAGTCATTAGTCCTTACAGCTTAAAGGAATAAAGAATCATTACATTACTCTGGTCCACCCCGAAACAGGGGTGTCTCTGGTGCTAGGGATAGAGGTCGGTGTACGAAGTGTAATGTGATTGTTTCCGAGCCAACGGCCCTGCTGGGGCTGCTGTTTCGCTCCACCGGTGATGACTTCATCCCCATCTGATCTCGATTTCCTCTCCGTTTTAGAGACTCCTGCGAAACCATCCGCATTCGTTCTCGAATAAAACATCACTCTTCCCCTATCGTGTAAATCGAGTGTTCCGAAAACAACCCCCCATCGACACGCAAAAAAATACTAATCTCTGTTATACCGATTCATCTTCCCGGATTTGTTCGGCGATCATTTTGGAAACCGCGAACACGAAAATATTTCATTCAAACAAAACTCTGTAATTTAGTAAACAAATATAGAATGTAGATACAATTACAAATACGTTGATTTGTCTGAATTTAAGAAATTCGTATTTTCCAAGCTATCTTTAAATCAAAAAAAGATAAATAGAACCTAAGCTACGTAGTTACGAAGACGTAGCCAACAGCCTGCTCTTCAACAAAGCCAAACACACCCGAATCTCGATCCCAGACCATTGATCCAGGACTCTTGATCGCGGACGAGCTTCCTGTTTGTAGAAGGAACAGTATCATGAGGGAATAAGCGTATCGCGAAGGTCGTGCTCTCGGTGGTGAGAGAGAGGACAGGAACGATGCCAGGCGGTAGCTGATCGGATAGAACAAAGAACGCAGATAGACCGAGAGGCATTGTCCCAGGGCTGTTTGCATCCGTTCCTGTCCCCGTGTACAAGAACGACCGACTCTTTGTGCCTCTTGGTGTTTTCGCCATCGTGCACCATCGGGTTCTCTCGCCAACTGCGGCCAAGGGATTACCAGAGAAATCCTTTAATGGCATTGTTGGCATTTGAATAACACGAAATATGATACGAGATCAGAACCTAGACTCTCTCTCTTTCTCTCCCCGCCACCCCTTTCTTGTCGCTTCGTCTTTAAGCTCGAACTTAGGGGGGTCCTCTACGGTGTAGGGTTACGGTCCCGTTCCACGCCGTTGTCCGCCCGGATTAATTGTTGGCAGCTCGTCGATGCGCGTTCGAGATACGGGCGAAAAATATCCCTTTTTTCATCCCTTTCCACCTAGGACCCTAGGGCCCCGCGAACTTCTCCGCTGACAAGCTGCCGACCTAACCTCCAAGACGATTTAATATTGAAACCCGATTTCCACGGGCTCGCCCTGTTTGCGATTTTCATAAACCTCTCGCAGTTTCCGGTATACGATTTAGAATATTTTACGTCGGTCGTAACAAGTCAAAGTGGGGCGAAGTGAAATACCCAAATTAAAAAGGAACGTCGTTACATTCCTGTCATATTTGGGAATATCCATATTGGTTTGAATGTGTCTAATTACGGAAAAGGCCTGACCGAATTAGATTCGAATTGAATCGGATCGTCCTACTCGACACAGGACCGCGAGGGGTTAACCTCTTCCCCGGCATCGATATCGCGACGCGAGCGCCATCTGCCGCCGCGGCGGCGTCGCGAGCTCGGCCTGCCGTGAGAATTCGTGACAACAGGATATTATTCGAAATCGTTTTCTCCGTGCCGCAATTGATCGGACACACGGGCAAAACGTCGCGCGAGCTACGCCGAGGGGTTCCGTGCGAGCGAGCATTTTAGCCGCTAAGAAGAACGGGGATCACGCGGAGTTAGGTCTGGCCGCGCGACGAGAAGGAGAGTGAAATGAAAAGGGACGCGGGGCTATAAAGCACGGTGGCTGGCGAAGTGAAAGGCCGGCACGAAACGCGAGAGACAATCCAACGCTGAGGGCTGGAACCGTTGAAAAATCGAATGCCTAAAACGTAGTAAGTTATTACGCCGGGGGATCAACTTGTTAACGTCATTTCGCGCGTGAGCGACTACCGGTCACCTCGCCGCTGCACCGTGACTGCTATTTTTCCCGGGGAACGTCCATAAACCGGACACTTTAGACGTACGGCGACCGCGCTACGATCTATTTAGCATTCACGTCGCTCCTGCGGTGCCGCGACGGGGAACGAATACCTTGCTTCGCCCTCTTTTTCTTCATCTCTCTTTCTCTCTCTGTTCCGCGCTCTGTGTCTTTACGCCCAGCTTGTCACCGTTGTCGCGGCCGTAAAGTTTATTTTTACCGGTTTACCACGACGAAATCGATGAGATAACGCGACGACGACTACGCGAGTCCAACGAATCCCACGAAAGAAAGGAAAAATGGGAGGGAGTAAAGTTATTAATGCAAACCTATACACGACAGGAATCCGATAATGCGACACGGAAATGCATTTACTTGCATTAACGTAATCGCGAGGTATTACCGATACGATCCGCCGCGTGTGTTTCGATGCCGTGGGCCGGCTGGCAGACCGTGTTTGGGATCGTTTGAGGAGGTTTGGCGGGGTTACAATGCGAAGGATAGGTCCGGATCCAAGGTACGGTGGTGTTTGAGTTTGAATTTTCAGAGAAGCTTCTGGTGTTCTGGTTTGAACAAGGCTGAATCGAGGTGAGATTGTGTTTGATTTCTGATTTTTGGAGGAACTTCCAGCGTTTGGGTGTGTTTGAGGATATTCAGTCCTGATACGAAGGATATGCTTGTACTTTGTACTACGGTTGTATCCAATTTTAAATTTTGGGAGTCGGTGACGATGTTTAGGTTTGTTTGAGAATGTTTGAGGACTCTGATAGGAAGAATATCTTTGGTTTAGGACTTTTAGGCAACGGTCTGGTATTTGGCTTTGTTCGTGGGTTGTTTGTCGAGTTTGATTCGGTTTGTATTTATGTTTGGGGTAAATTGTTCTTTATTTTCTATGGATCTCGAGTTTCTAACAGTTTGAAATCGTTCGAAGATTTAAGTTTCCTTTTGATCAAAGTTTGAAGAATAGCGTTTGGTCTTGTTTGAGACAATCTTGCTCCAATGAAAGTAACTTTTCCCCCTTCCTTTTTAATTAACCACAGTACTCGCTTGCGATCTCCTACAGGTGTTCTAAAACGACACAAAGGAATCTACGAAAAGTAAAATTATTATTACCCGTACATTCATAAAATGGTATTATAAAGATGCTAAAAAAAAATCGGACCGTTCAGTGGCATCGATGGAACGTTTCCCAACACGCGAGGTGCCCCCTCACGCAAAGAAAAACCCGGGATTTATATCGCTTTCATAATCACTGGCAAGTTTATAAACCGGCAAACGCAACAAACAATTCGAACGACAGCATTAAACGCTCTCTCTGTATCACTAACGACAATTTAACAGCCTTTTCAATCATCGAGTACGCCTGGCAAAACGTTCCACCATCTCGTTCCCGATTCGTTCTCCGTCGCGGAGACACTCTTCACCCGAGCCTAACCCCTTTGTTCTTATTTTGATTTCAGGTGAGTAATCGGCAGAGACTTGGTTTCTTGCAACAATTTGCCACGATCGCGAGCCAGGTCGGTAGTTCAGTAGGCGGAGAGCCGGTAAGTAAATCACATTGTTTACCCCGGGGACCGAGGGCCAAACGCGAAATTAGACTACGTGAAAGCCCGGCGGTCGTTTCGCCGGCCGGGTTCCGCTAATAAGAATCATTTGAACGGACCGAGCACGCACGATCGCAGCCGCGAAGTTACGAGCGTAAATAGCCAATATAGACGGCGATTCGCGGGGAATTAAGGAAGATCGAGTGCGACTTTCGGCTCTGCCGAGGTGTACGTATCGCCGGAACGGAGAAACGAAGGCAGAAGCGGCGAGGAATCGGCGTGGAAGTCAGAGGAGAGGCGGATAGCAGGGGAAAAAGGAGGTTGGGAACAGTAGGACTCGGGTAATAATTCAAGCAAAAGGACGCATCAATCCTGATGGCCCTCCGCCCCTCTTGTTCCTCGAGGATGGCCAGAAATAGAGCGATGCTCGTAACGTTGTTTCTCGCTGTCCTCCTTCCGTCACTGTTCCCACAACCTCATCCCGTGCTCTCCCGAGGGAAAAGCTGGATGACTACCGATTTTCCCTTATTGCCGCTTGCCACGCGACACCCCCGCCCATGGCACTCGCACTTTTGCCACATAAATCTCCGCGCTTCTCGGACGCAACTAGCGCCGCCTCCGGAACTAATCGAATTTTCGACCGGGCTCCACCGATTTACTATTCGGAAACGTGTTTGTGAAACAGGGCTATGTAGTGCGATGTTTTTCGGGGGTAACGACACTCGTTTCTAGACAATTTTCCGGTGATAAGTATTTACTTTTCGTTTCCAAGCGTCGATATTTTAAGCTTAGGATTTGTCAGTGTGGTACACCGTCTTTTGAAATTTGTCGATGTAGATGTATGTAGTGTTCTCCCTTCTTTTTTTGTTATGTACAAGTCGTTGTCATTCGATGTTTTAGTGTCGAATGATTGGTTTGTAATTTGTAGTATAATTTTGATAGGTTTGGTATAGATAAAAATGGTTTCAAATTTTTAACTTTACTTGAGATAAAAAAGGTGGTGAATCGTCGGAAATCGCCTCCGTTTCTCTCATCGGTGACAAATTATATTTGGACAGCACTTAGCTTGTCCTTTACCCCTTTCTCTGGTAACGACGTTACAGAGCTTGTCGCTGAGAGGATGATTCAATTTAACAACCCCTTTCGATGTATGGTACGAAAATTGCGTGTGCGTAGAGTAATTCATCGATGTTGTATAGACTCTGACAGTTTTTTTTAACACTTAATTACGTCTTATAAAAGCAAATTGTAAATATTTCAAGCATCCTTCCACACCGAACATACAAATTTAATTTTTGTATAGGAATTTCACTATCAAGTTAATTAGCGTCTTCAATTCTTAATTCTCCTATTTTTATATTTGGTCTTTAATTAATTCATTAAAAATCTTTTCTTGGTATAGTAATTCGATTATATAATTGATACTTCCATACAGATATAATTTGAAGAAATTTTTCTACCCATCTCGAAATTATTAGCAGGTCGTTTAGACCTTCGTAATTCATCGATCGAACAGCCACCGAGACCAATACCATTTATATCAATTCCCGAAATCTGCCACCGTGAAATATAACTCCCGCGAGCCAGCTTCCTCTCAAGATGGCGGCGAAAAAGTGTCGCGGACACGTGGCACTAAACTTTAATAACCAGGAGTGTTTCTCGTCGTAAAAGAAACTCTTGCTCTATCATTTTTACCTCCTCTCCCTCTAAATTATTCAATCGACCCCAGTATCTTTCATCCACCAAACTTCTTTTACAACATTTATATCACTGAGGGTGTTCGAAATTATCTTTGATCGCAGTAGCAATTATCTCGAAATTTATTTTTACGACGAATGATAAGTATTATATAACACATTGCACTTGGTTATTTTTTTGTCGCAGAAAAGTAATAACTTGAAACCTTCTGCGATAGAGTTGACGATATTTTTAAGGACTTAAAATTACTTGACTTCGACATTCCATGTATCGTTGGATAATTTTAAATTTCATATGCTAATTAACAACGACGTTTATTTTTCCTTCACTCTTCATTAAACTAACCTACTGTTTCAATCTACCTAACAAAAAATAACGTCAGAATCTGTTCAGCACTTCATAACGCAGCCTCCGAAAGCTAGCCCTGCAGGACCAAGCCAAAGATACACGCTCCCATTTTCTCTTGTCCTTTTTTCCTCGTATCGTGTGAATACATAAAAGCCAGACTTCCGTCACTTAAGAGACCGCGGTGGCGTTAGTTCGATTCAGGGGTGGCAGTTAGGTGGCAGTTAGGTGGCGTTCCTTTCGGCGAGAGCCGGAAGATCGGCGGGCTGATTTATCGGGGCGCGTTTTCAACGCATTCGGGCTAATACGTCTCGCAGTCGGCGCGTAGGAGTAACGGCGCATCTTGGCGGGAGACGGTGTTTAGCCGCGGCAAGAACAAAGGGCGCCGGCTGCTCAGCGCCAGAGCTCTAGCCCCGGGGAACATTAGCCAGATCACCGGATGCCCGTGACACTTTTCTCACCCACTCCGAGCGTCGTTATCTTCGCCGTAAAACCAGCCTCTCCTCCTATCTCCTCTCTCCCTCGCGCTTCTCTTCTCTCGTATTAAAAACTCGCCGGTTGATTTCGCCGGTGTGTGGCAAAAAAACACGAGAGGAGGCCTGCAAGGATTCCTGGCCCCTCTGGTTATCTCGCAGCAGATCGTCCGAGAGCGTTCGGGAGTTACTTTCCGTGAGGCGCAGATAAGTCGCGGCTAAGCACGCGGACTCTCGTTCGCCGGTGGTTATCGAAAGGGGATCGTTAATTGTCGCTACTTTGTGTTCTTCGTACGTTTAATCGCGACTGAATGGATGTGTTAGATCCATCGGAGGGGCACTCGGCTCGTCCCACAGGCATCGCAACGCGATCGTTCACCGTTCCCTTAACGACTCGTTCGCGGACTTCATAAACGAGAGATTACTCGGTCAATTGCGTTATCTTATTAAGAACGTTCCATTTGCTCGGCCCGTTGATATCGCTGGCTCAGCCGTGCAGGATAGATCCTTGGGCAGAGGTGAGTGGATGGGTAGTGAAAGGAACTCTGAGGTCCGATTGGGCTAGGAGTAATGACTCGTCTAGCGTACTACTCGTGATGAAATAGCTCGCGAATTTTTGTTTCCGATGGGAAACAACGTACGTCGAGGTGTCATAACTGTGCCAAGCCAGGAAGAGCTTCATAGGGATAGGAATACAGGTTTAATTTGTCATTATGTAATAGGGTTGTACAATCGCGATTTCTGTCATAAAGCTCATTAGAGCATGGAGATTATTGTCTGAGAAGATTTTTCCTCATATTATCATAGAAACTGGTCGCACAGAGTTTCCGATGTTATCCAAATATATTGCAGAACTGGAAAGAAACGGATGGAGACCTAATTAGACTTCTCCTTGGCGGCGAAGCACGCCTTTCGAAATTGCTCAACGGCGCGATTCTACTGATGAAATGACAGTAAGTAGAGGATAAATAAGGACCTGCATCGAGACACGGCGGATAAAGTAGACGTAAAATCAACCTTAGTCGTTATCATGAGATAAAAAGTGCGTAGATCTAACTTAACCTATCCTATCAGCACGTACTTCCAACAAGCTGAAAGTATGTACTTGGCGAGGATAAAAGGTGCAGTCTCTGTCTAACCCATCTCGACAACTGACACGTCTTAGCACCTCGGGTAAGGTAAGCATCAGACAGTCGCGATAGCGTGAATCTGGATCTACCAGATCCTCGTGATTCTCTCCCCCGCGGTGACCGTTTGCCAAGTAGAGAAATAGAGGGAAAAACGCGAGACAGGAGATGGTTGATGTCGTTGGGCAAGACCTCGCGTGACAATGATCCCTGAAGGAAGGTCGTTGTTGATGCTGCTACCGTGGCTTTTTGTTCGATCACCGAGACACGATGGTCGATCCGCTGGATTTCGCGTGACACGGTATTTTCGCTAGTCCAACCGGCGTGACACCCCGGCCTCATCAATGTTTCATACGCATGCGATGACCCCAACCCCTTATACCGATACACTAAGTGGTTTTGCTCATAAAGCTGCGTCGCTTCGTAGGATAATGTCGCTGGTAAGTGGTCTCGAGTAGCAGGCTGGGTAGCGTATTGGCCTGGACGCACATGTGACCAAGGCACACTTGAGAAGCGGTTTTCTACTTCGTCCGGAGTTCTTAGTGATTTCTCTTAGGTCGATCGAGATATCATACCCCTCCGTCAGAGGGGAGAAATTAATTCTTTTAATTGAAATTTTTACGTAATAGATTTGATAGAGGGAAATAGGGATCTGTTGTTACGTTAGTCCATCTTCATTTGTCTCATTTGTGACTTTGCAAGTTAATTATGAACGATTACATATCACATTTTTAAACAGTAGACATAAAATTCATTCATTGGCATCGCTTTGGTCACTTGTCTACGTAACTTGTGTTTCAATATACTTATTATTCATTTATTCAGTTATTATTATCTGGTATACTTAAGTTTGCTTTTTTTATGTTCGTTTTCCTCTCGTTCCGTCTATCGGTCATTTTAATCGTTCGTGGTGGTTTCAGTTTTAATAAGAATTTATATTGGATATAGGAAATCTGAAGAAATATCGATTGGTTTTGTAATTTTTTAAGAATATTTGGTATTCTGTTATTTTCTTTTGTTATATAAATTATGCAGTTTCGCATACGAATCTCATGTTTTGATATAACGGTGACAATTTCTAGTTAACTCGTCAGTGCTGATTCGACCTAGTTCTGTCAGTCATGTTAGACCTGGTGTTAAAACAGGTAGCAAGGAATCTTGTTTAATCTACGGTTTCCCAGCGATATTTATATCACGGAACTACCTTTAAAGGAAAGTAGTAAGAGTTTCGACCACGTTTACTTCATTTCGGAATTCCAGTTTTATCAAAACCAGCTTCGCGCCGCTACCGTGTCCCCGATTCCCTCAAACTGAACTCAGATCTAATGCCATAGCTGGTTCTCCAGTGGTATCGACTTCTACCACTTAACTCTCGTTATCTCCAGCTTACATGTAAGTATGTAAACATGTACATGTAAATACTTTAACTCGTATAGATAACCGTGTTATACATATTCATAGTTGAATATAACATTTTCTATTTCAATTTCTTCGGAACGCTTTGTATACGGAAATATTCTGGAAATGTACTGTATTTCTATATTTTTCTCTGGAATCAGAATTTTCTTCGTATACGAGACATACAGTTTTAACTTATTACATTCCCTCATCGTGATTTAATACACTCATAGATATAATTTTATTTACGTAATCTAATAGGGCTCTCAAAAATATCGATGCGAGTTTCTTGTGATCATTTTTTCAATCCATGAGAAAATAATCAAGTCCAATCTTCATCACTGATCTCTGAGAAAGCTACACTATTGCAATCCTTTTTCTTTTAACTAAGTGCATTTTCTATTCATTGAAACCAAAAGAATGAAACGGAATTGAGATTTTTAATATCCAATAATAAGAGGAAATGAACAAACAAAAGGGATATACAATTAATTAGCACCAGAAGTATCAATCCAGTCAAAATGACTGTTTTTGGAAGTTTCCTTTCTGCAATATGTAAAAATGTGCTTCTGCTTTGAAAGAAATTAGTATTCACTCGTATTGCGACAGAACTACAATTAATATACTTACTTATCTTCAACGTACCGCTAAAATTACTATTACCTACGCCCGCTATGTTTAGGTATCAATAAATGATCCGTAGTTTCATGGTTATGAAATATATTTATTAAAATTAATAAATATAATTTACGCGATAGATCTTCCTAGCCGATCTCCTTAATTTAACCGGAAAGCTGGAAAACATGTCTGACTGCCACCTGTGTTTTCCCATTTTTTTCCATTGCTATATAACCGAACGCTTTTTACGACACGAATACATTATTTATAACTTCGAACTTCAAGATCTTTCAAAATTTTAATAACAAATCAGCTATCTGCTTATAGACAGTCACTACACGATAATAGCTGCATCTGCATAACACTTTTCTTCTATTTGCATCCTTTTCGATACACCGTTCCTGATTAAATGCATAATAGAATTATCACGCGAAACTTCAATCAGTGTTATTTTCTATTTTATTAATTAGGCGACATGAGAATACCATTTCGATTTTACGATTAATCCTCTTACGTGATAGCTTTTTATGGTGAATTGGAGCAAAACCAGAGTACTGCATAAGTAACTGCATAAATCCCGTCTACTTGACTTCTGGATCAAGTTGCTGAGTAAGCCAGAACCATTTCGTTTCGATTAGCGTGAAATCGATATCCCACTAATACGTTTAATTACGGCCTACGGACAAAGAAATGAATTTTCATGAAAAGAGTGAAATACAATTTTACACGTTGACGCGAACGTTCTGTCGAGTTTCGAATCACTAAACTGAAACATCTCTTAGCTCATTTGGATATCGAGATTTTACAGTTGGATATTGGGACCTCAAACTGTTTCAAAGTTAAGTGAGGTATGGTTTTGCGAATCAAATCATCGAAAAGGCATTTGCTTTTATTAGAAGTCTCAAGTCGGCCATTGGCCGTGTAAAATATTAGACTCGACACGTCGGAATAAGTATTACACCGTGTGAATTTAAGTGTCTAAATTAATCATTAAAATTTCTAATCATCGTAGAAGGATATATAATAAACTTTTTGTCCAGAAATAATATTTGGTTAATAATAAATATAATTTGTTTGCGTAGAGTTTGTTGAAGTACAGTAACCTTTGTAAGTAAGTTGACTTCTATAGACCTGAAAGCAATTTGGCATTGGAAAACATATTTTGTTGCGAAACGAAGTGAGATGTTTTTGAAGATATTTAAATGTCTTTCTTTTATCTTAAAGAGCACAAGTTGCATATTCACGAATGCAACATTGCTTTACGACTGTCTTAGACTTCGTCGAATGCTAATTCCTTTACATCGTTCAAACTAAAGGTTGTTCAAAGACGAAGAATTTTCAGACTGAGAAAAAATGAAGATTGTGTACTTAACAGGTCACGTGCTGTTTATATTATCTGTAGTTAATGAACAAACATGGAATACACAATAACGAAGCAACTTCGAGCATAAGAGGCATTCAACAATATTATTATGTAATATGTCGCTGATACGTCATAAAATGTTGAAATGAAAAGTTAAAGTTTAATGCTAGATGCAAGCATACACGATATACAGACTTACAAACAGTACAACATAGACAATCTGAAATTTTTCGAAATATCAAATGCACGAACAATGCAGTAGCAATCAACTATATACAAACCAACAATATAACAGTGTTCTCAACAATAATTTGCGAGATAGCAATATAAAACACTACATATACAAACTTATATACAAAATCAGCTTAACTATGCGATACAAAAGCTTGGAACTTAAAACGCGAGAACAGAAAATAACGTACCAGTTTAGCCATAAGAGTATCCAAATTTGCAACGGTACACATCCTCTCAACAAACAAGAAACCTGTCACGAAATTAGGGAATATTTATTAACACACGTGTGGGACCTGTACAACCCGATTCGTCAGCGACCTCGCGTCCTCCCCATCGGTACTTACGTTCCCCTTTGAAACGTGCACTCTAAAAAAGTTTCGAATTTCAAAGCCTATATTTTCCCCCTGTTTTCGACATGATTTGAAGCTGCGACCCGGCACGGGGGTGCGCGCGAGCGGGGACAACCGCGTTATTTTTATAATCTCGTTTCGCCGAGAGGCTCTAAGGCTCCAGAGCGGTCTCAGCGTGTCGCTGCTCGGTCTTACGCGCGTGCATCACAGGAGAAAAAAGGAATCGTTCGTGGGGTATCGCGTTACCGATCGGTAGGTAAGGCCCTTGTCTCCTCTCGTTTTCTCCTCTTTGCCCGGCGGGGCCGAAAAGGGGTGGGGGGTGTGTTCGGCCGAGCGACCGCGTCTACGGGGACCGCCAATAAAACTCGGGGATGTCGAGGACGCGACATGTCGGACAATGAAACGAATGGACGGGCCCCGTTGAAATAATTATGCCACGGACCCAAGAAGTATCCTCGGGATCCTCTTCCGTGGAATCCGACTTTCGCCGATCGAGATACGTTCCAGGCTGCGACTGAATTTAAGGCCGATTTCTGTGTCCGCGCCGGTCTTTATGTACGAAACATCGTCGACAGAAATGCAGCTCGACGTGTACAGCGTAAAGTGATATAACGCGGATCTAGTAAACACAATGATACAGTTAATAGACGTAGTAACTTTCCAAATCGTATCTTCCGATTTTCTGTAGTTCCTTGAAAGTCACATCGAAGTAAATATAATAAAAATAAGCGTAGTGTAATACGAAGATTGATTCTGGTGAATAGAGTGGTGAAGATTTTGAGTAGAATTTTTGGATTAATAGTTACACCGTAAGAAATTCATTTCAGGGATTCTACTATCTTCGAACCTTGCAGCATAGGTTCTTTAAATCATTTTTCCTTGTTCTAAGTTTTACTAACACCGTACTTATACACTGCATAGCCAAACCTGTTACGCTCTTTAGTCGCGTTATTTACCCGCTTCCACCGGCAAGAGACCGTATTCCGAATCTCGCTTCTGACCATTGAAGCGAGAGTCCGAAGAGACCTCCAGACCCTGTCCCCTGAGAAATCCCTGGAAGCAACCCCAGACCACGACCACGGTCGAGCGCAACCCAACTCATTAACGATCTACGAAACTAGGGAGGACGAAAGCGAGACATGTCCGAGGAGGAATCAGCCCTCTCGATCATCGTCACACGCCCACACAGGCTCGTCAAGGAGCGTCAGCGCGCATGCAGAGGAATCGGCGGGCACACGCGAGATAGTCGGGGTCCGTGCGATCGATCGAAGCCGCCGATGAAGCCACGCGGAGAGAGGAGTTTAATGAGAGCCGGGGCCTCGTAAGATAAGCGCTCAAGCGGCCCGTGCAACGCGGCGCATTCATCCGTGCATTCCTGTCCGGTTTCCTCCTTTTCTGCGCGTCCCGTCGCCCCTCGACCTATCTGCCGTCTCCGATACTACCCCCACCACTGGCCTCCCATCCGGCCCCGCTCCCCACCCCGCGGCCTTCTCGGCCCTTCTCCCCTCCTTCGTCCTCCTCCCGCCGG
>NIJG01000005.1:111339-121821 GCA_002201625.1 Euglossa dilemma
CAGCCGAGGGGACCCAAGAAACAGGGGACCATCGCGGCCTCTCTGCCTACGCTCTTCTCCTCCTCCTCTCTGCGATCCCCTGTGCTCTGCTTCTTCTTTGTGTCTTTTCTGTGTTTCCTTTCCTTTTTTCTCTCCTTTTTCTTTTTCTTTCCTCTTTTTCGTCCTTCGTTTTTCTCGTCTTCGCAGGCACTGCGGAGAGGTATTTCCTGGGTAGTCGTTTCCTTTCCAGAGCTATTCTCCCCGCGACATTTTCTGCCGTTTGTTGACTCTCACAAGGTGGGAAATTGTAGTTTATAGGATTTGTGAACACGAGAGTTTCGGTTTGGGGTAGTTACATATGGTTCGAGTAGTTATTGATCGTGGTTGATGAGTTGGCTGACAGAAGGTACTCTCCGACATAGTAATTATCGTTGTTCTTATAATTGACAGTAATTGGGAATAATTATATATATCGTATATCTTCTTTGCAGACCTTAGTCTAAGTGAGTCTAATGGACTCACCTTTTGTGTCATAATAACGATGATAGGCTTCGTGAACATTCAATTGTGAGTTTACTTTGCATGAACTGTCATCGGTTAAAAGTCACGTTCATCGCGCAAAACTTAGCAGAAATCGCTTGAAAGGAATACAGGTCTATTGAACATAGCGTAATAATTCCATCTTCCTTGACACGAGCAAAGGCTATCGTAATTGGCCTATGTAACACGCCAGATAGCATCGCTCGATAGTCAAATCGAACAGGATACATCGAAACGACGCGGAGCGTTCGCACATGCTAAGATTCGGAGTGTTAACCATTAACATAAGATAAAGAATGCGATGATGTAATTTATTTTACTGCTAAGACTGCGTGTTATGCCATCATACTAGAAGCAGAGATCTCAGAAGCAGTAAAGATTCAGTTAGGTGGAGTGAATAGAGTACTCCTCTTGCTTTTATGTTGTCCTGCTAATCAACTTCCCAGTCATGTGTGTATATATATACGTTCTCAGTTGTTTGGGATCTATTATGATCAAGGATCTCGGATAAGCTCGACTATTATTAAATTCCTGATTGGTAGCTTGAAATAATCACACGTGTAATTGGCTGATTTCTATCTGAAGATCTCGCATCGCGGGATCTTCTCCTATTATCGCGTTACTTATCCTTAATCTTCCACTACCGCATTTTCCCCCGCTCGCGGGACCAAGTGGCAGCGTGCATTGTCATCGCAGTTTTTCATTCAGGTGTGACTACCAGCAAGCGAACAGATTGCTCGCTGACAATCGAACGACAGGATGATAAATTGGACTAGCACAATAACGGGAATGCAAAATAATACTTGAACAGACTGACACGGGAGTTCCGAGTCACAGGGTGTTAATAAAACGTCTTCTCTTTTCACCTTGACTGGAAATACAGGATAAATGGGAGATACGTATAAGCTGATTGCCAGATAATAAATAACCAACTACTGAAAGATGGGGCCACTTTCGTAATTACCAGCCATTTGAACCGGCTAAATTTATACGAAAACAGGAAATATCATGGTGAAAATTGACTGTCAAATCACTGGCGCGTTTATTGACACCTGTTGACCATCAGATAAATCTACGGGGGCAAAATAACGTCAAAATGTCAGGCATGAGTCTCTAATAGCCAGGCAAATTGATCAGTCCCTCGAACAGATTGAGCAACGTTTAATTTGCATTTATATGAAAATAGAAAATATCAGGGTAGAAACGAGATGAGAGTCGACTGACAGTTGACAGTTACCCTATTACATTCCGTGATAGCAGTATTAATGACACTATAGCCAACGGTAATATCCAAATAGATTGATCAATTTTCAAAATAGATCGAGCCACGTTCAATGTAGCAAAAAACAGTGGAGACTGACGTAAAATCGAGTGGAAAATTAACAGTCTTCGTCGAGCCTACTTTCCTACTTCGACGCAAAGTTCTCACATCGTACCGTGACATAAGGATGGTGCCAACATTCCTTCAACCCTGTGCTCACGTCAAATCCAGCGGTAATCGCGGCGTCCTCTTTTTCTCCGCGGATTCTCGAGACCCGAAGCAAGGAGTCTCGAGGAAGGATGACTCGCGAACGTTTGACGAAGAAAAGAAGCTGACATTTATCCGAGGAATACCGTATGCCTTGCCTCGGTTTCTCTCCGGTTATCTTTGAGGATCGATACCGCCAATCAAGAAACCCGTTTCCACGGATCACGGGCCGCCGTTTTCACGGGGGTCCAAGATCGATCTCGGGATCGCCCATCGTGGATCGTGAGAGGCGGTTCGATGCTAAGAATCTGTTACGGGGTTTGCAAGAACGTCGCGGCAAAAACAAGGAAAGCTGTTGCTGGTCTCATTAGCATACCGTCTCTGAGTCTCCTCTCGGCTCGTTCTTTCCGCGAGTCGCTCCTCCGCGGTTCCCGCCACTTTCGTAATTTCGACCACCTCGCGGCCATAATTTCTCTTCCTTCTCACCTGGTCGGCCGAATTTCGTAACGAGATTTTGTTTCTCGCGAGAAATCCAGTCGTGAGACGAGGGACACGGTGTTTTTAACTCTCTTCCGAGAGCGCGTTGGATATTCTGGTGTTTTAGGTTAGATCGGAGTTTAAGGTGGCAGCGATATACAAGAGTAATAAACTCGTTGCTTTTACTTGACACGAATGTTCGTGAAAAAGCATTAACATTCGCTGTTGCCCGGTGAAAATGTAATTTAGAAACGTGTGCTTCGAATGTCTTCGTTAGACAGGCACCGCGACCAGCTCGGCGAGTTAGAATAAATTCGATTAGAGAGCGATCGCTGTATCCAACTCAGGTCAATTATTATTCGCTTTTCCTTAATGAAATATTTTTCTCCCGAGTGATAAATACCAGTAGCACAAGCATAAATCTCGATTCGGTAGTTCCAAACTTGATTTATCCTCGGTAATTTGAACATTCCCAGCTCCAATATGCTATAAATCATTCTACTCGAAGAATCGACTTACATGAAGCATTGCTTAATCACGTCTGTACTCTTCTCTCGACAAAGCGGATGTTACATATTTCGAATTTCGAAGACTAATCTTATTCTTCGAATAATCTCGCTTGTACCTTGACTGTGCCTCCTTCGACAACTGTAAACCATTTTGACACCAACGCATAGGCCCGAATGATAAATCTTCTTTGGTTAAGGAAGAGACAAAAATTCTTTACCGGTGGTTGATTTAATTTTTCGAAATTTTGTATAATTTTAACTCGTTATTATGTCTTTTCGGAAGATATAGATTGGAGGGTTGAAAGAGATTGGAAATTAGAGAAAAAAGAAATTTGGTTGTAGAAAGTATTAAAGCATGGAACACGAAAGATAAATTAAACAATTCGCAATTACCATTTCTGTAATTATTTATGCCTCGTCTATATCGCAAAATTCAATTATCAATATTACATAAATTAATGAATATAAATTCCCATTATGCATAAAGCAACAAAGGAATATGTCAGTGAAACAAATCGACTGAAAACACCAAGTATTTTTATTATAATCCATATTGGATTGAAAAATTCTCTTTGATATATAAAATAACAAACTTTATATTAACGAAATAACGTAAATTTAATAATATAAATTTTTCCAATATACATAAACAATCGTATTTATTACCGAAACAAATTCATACAGATTATTCTGCTAATATAGAAACGCTGATGCAATTAGCCACAGACTTCCTCTTTCTTAATTAGCCTTCAATTTCAAGGAAATAAAGTAATTATTGACCGTAAAAGTGTCGATGACTTGGTCAATTGAAACTGGTTACATTCGAAATATTAATCAGAATGATTACGATTTACACCATACAGAATACTCGCGTCGTTTCTTCCACGTCCAGACGAGGTCTCTTGCCCGGACTGGTCGCTCGACTTTTGTTTTCCTTCTGCTGAAAGTCGCGGTAATAACCAGATAAATATGCAAATTTATTCACCGTGGTAATTTGTCGCACGCATGACTGCTTAATATTTAATCCACGAACGCGGCCACGATAGTATTCACGCTACGAAATTGTAAATTCGGCCAAGGAGCTCGTTGGTACCGTCGCGTGCTTCGTTCTTCCTCCTCTTTAACCAAAACGATCCACGTGTTTTCGTCTTATACCTCTTCCTCTTCTTTTTTTCTCGGTCGTTTAGAAAATCGACGTTCCCGTTTGCATATTTCTTGAATAATCACGTTTTACTCGTTTATCAATCGATCTCGAGATTAAATCCGTCGCGTGGGACCAATTTTTTTCGAAAATTCATTTGTTACAGAATTTCATTGGTTCAACGTCTTGTTGAATAAATATATTTCTTCTTTTTTGGCAAAATTGGAATTGTAATAAGAAACGATTGAAATTTTAGTGAGAAAGCTTTTTTTTGAGAAAATTGACAATAATTTTTATTTACGTGGTTTTAGCATTAAGTACCTTAAATTCTTATGAAAACACATTAGAAAGGAAACTATTAGGGATGACTATAATAGGTAGAGCTGATGCCAGGTTCGTATATCAGAAAAATTTCTGATGCAGTCTCAGTCACTGAGATATCGCATTGATTAGTCTACTTAGAAATATATATTTAATCTAGTCAAATCATGTTTCGCGGTTATAATTATGTCAGACACTAAAAGAGGTGAAAACTTGTTTAAATCATGTACTTACACGTAGTACGTTTTTCCAGTTGCGGACTAGAAATCGAACGAAAACTTCATTAATTTCCAAGGATAACGCAATCTTTGTCTCCTTTATAAAAAGCTTTCTGAATTACGCGTCTAGAAAATCGAGATCTGGAATCAGTTATTCTATTCAACTGATTAAATTTCAGATACCTCTTGACTGAAATCAAAGAAATTGCAACGAAAAAAAATTCGTAATTTAAAATTACATTTCACATATCGATCATAAAAATTGAACAACAATTCTTCCATTTGTACTTCTCTCCTTTGTTCGAGAAGCAAAAAATCCAAATTAAACGAACGAAACGATCCTCTAGCGAAATAAACACGAGACAAACGAGACTTCGCTATTTTATAAGAGAAGACATTTTATAAAAGAAGAGAATTTTCGCTATCGAACAACAACCACTACCAAATCCGTGTAAACTGGCCGGAATTAATGCTCCGTGTAACAAGGGAGTGAACCGGGAAGGGGGAAAAAATATGTAAACGGTCACGTTTTTACCGGTTTCGCTGGAAATAACTGGCAATTATATAACGCGAGCGTGTCATGATTTATCAGACCCGTTCACTCATTAGACGGAAACATTAATCGGGCTATGAATATTTCTCGATCGATGAGCAATATCATTTATCGTAACTGATTTCGCGCGTGCATAAATTAATCGCGCCGTAAGACACCGGACCGTTCGGAGTTTCCTCCACGCACGCGATATAAACGCGTTCATTAGCGATTGTTGTTTGAATCGCTGCCAGTTTCCCGCCCGTTCGGCTCACCTGCGCCAATCGATTACGCGCGCGTCAGCTTCTTGCGCGCTCCCGATCCCCGGAGATCCTCGTTTTTGCCGATTCACCGATCGGTAATCGACCACCAGGCTGTGTTTAAGGTGTCGTTACACAGTCGTTCCTATATTTCCTGCTAAATGGCGCGAAGTGTCGTGCGAATGATAATTTATTCCGACGCGCCGCAGAGAAAATGGACGACAGTGTAATGGAAGGATAATTGCCCGATAATTGATGCCTCTAAAGACTTGTTTTTCTACATTTAAGTTGATTATTTTTTGCGCACGCCGATAGCGAATCTGTTTTTAACACTGCGTTTACCGAGATCCATGAAATAATAAGAGAACCGATGGAGCAGACACATAAAGAACACGGGTGAAAGAAGTATATCGACAAATGATTGTGTTGCATGCTTTATTTATATTGATTTGAAAACAGTCGCGAATTATAGTGACTGAAATATTATCGATGAACGACGAATTTCTGGTTAGAATTTTGAAAACGGTTCTTGGGTTCGCTACGAATTTAGCGTTAGGAGCGGTTGGATAATAATTGAAGTTATGACTGTTCTAGGGATACTTTGATCGATTTTAATTAATCCACAGATGTTTATCAGACTATTAGTTGATTTATCTTCATAACTTCTCGATGTTTTTTGACGAATTATTGCATAAAGCTCGATTCTAGTAGCAATTGACCGGTAATTAATTGCATTTTAATATCTCGCGTGTTCTGGTGATGATTGATTAATTTTTTGTACTTCTTACTTTGTCATAATATGCGGGATAATTCTTCTGGCAATTAATTGCTAATTCGTAGTCAGTTAGTCTGTCTTAACGAATTTTGACAATACACGACTGAATTGCAATATTAGTTGGCTAATAATTGATATTTAATTATTTTCTTAGATTATCTTTACGAATTTTCAATGCTTTCTTACTGAATTACAGTGATATGCTGGTAATAATTTCTTCGACACAGTTTTAGTAAATTATACGATATATGTAAAAATCGTATAAATAATTGTCCCGTAACTTAGATTTAATTAGAGAGCTTTTATTACACCGTTGAATTTTTCTGCCCAAAGTATGATAAATTGATTGCAAGAATAATTTACCATTAATTAATATCCAGTTGACTTGATCTCGTCAATCTGCGACACCTTTCTCTTCCAGTCAGAACATACAACGCGATTTTAATTATAACTAACTAATAAATAATATTCAATTTGCAATTTCTCACAAATTTCCGATAGTCTCTAGAATATGCAGGGATTCCAATAGCAATTTACTAATATGAAACGTGTAATCAACTTGTCACCGGAGGATTTACTTGAATACCTTCTTATAACTCAGAATATTCTACTAATTATTACTGACCTTTATAAATTTTCGACTTTTTCTAACATACAACGCGATATTAATAATAATTAATTCGTCGCCTGGTGTCTATTGCATTGATAAATTATTCAGTTTACATATCCGTTCCAGCATAAAAATATCGTACCGTGGAATTTTCGCATACTTTAGAAACTTTGTTATTCGCGTAAACTAAATAACTCTGTCATAAATTCAAATTCCAACGCAAGAAGTACAATAGAAAATATTCGGCTAAAGAAAAATAACGTTTCTCTTGAATTCTTTCGCATCTATTCTCTTTCAGTGCCCACCTAGATACCACTCAGCACAAATTTTACTCCTATCCATGCTAAACACTAAATAATTCAGAAAAATGTGTTAGCGACATTCATCTTCCTGTGATAAAATTTTTTTCACGAATTTAATTCACAACGGGTAATCCGCAATTCAACTATGAGAATCACTATTCATGGGTATGAATTAACCCTTTGCATTCTAGGAATGACTCCCAGTCGATGTTCGTTTTTTAACGAAGCGATAGTTACTCATAAAATATTGAAACTAAATGTATCTGATTTTCTTCTTTTATTTCGCACCTAAACGGCATCCACCGAGTTTAGAAAAATTCGAGAAAATCTCCGCATTGTTGTATCCATATAAGGAAAAAAATCATCGATTTCGTATCTCGGAAGCCGTTTCGGAAATCTGCCCGTTAAAATTGCAAGAAAAATCAAGAATCGAAATACCTAGTTCGGACTTTGAATATTTCACTCCGGCATATTTTCTAAAAATATTGCAACCAATCTCGAGTCATTCCTTTCGCTCGGTCTTCAGCATACCACGGTACCATTATCTCTTGACACGAAAATCACAGCCCTTTCTCATCCACCAAAGTGTCTCCGGAAAGTTACCGCCTATACGACAACTCCCCTGACAAGACAGACCGTTTAACCGTTCCAACTACGAAAAATGTAAATAACAACTGGAACTCCTTGTCCCGATAAGATGTAATTTGCTTATCGAGAAACAAAACCGGTAGAAAAACTGGAATTCTAGCGACACTTGGAAACAACACAAAGTAGTGCAACTCGCGTATACGAATAATATCTTTCAGACTAGAAATTTAGTTTCTCTTACTAGAAAGAAATTCTTTCTTCGTCTCTTTTCCAAAATCTCTCCTTCTGCCAATTCGTTCGCGCCAAAGAATTTGGAAAAATGACCAGAGAAGACTGAACACGACGAACACACTCGCCGGAATACCTCGGCGAATCGTGGTCCGGGCAAACTCGACGCAGATCCGACGAGGTAGAATTTTACTCCGCGTTCTCCATCGGCGTAAAAAGGCGCGAAAACGAAATTTACGCGGTTCAGCAGACAAACATAACACCGTTTACCGATAGGTCTGGGCGGTGTTTACGAGTGTTCGATTTTCGTTTAGATCTCGAGTAGGTGAGGAGTGGGTGTACTGGCCCTCGATGAACGAGAATGACGACTTCGACTACGGTTCCATATAAATAGCATTGTATTTCACATATCTCGTGTACACTTTCAATAAATATCTTTCAAATATGTACATAGTGACGAGGGTCTGGGGCAGAGGGGGGCAGTTCGGTTAGAGGGACGAGATTAAGCATAACCCGTAACCGGTGACTCTGACGCGTTCATTCGTTTGCGACAAGCTGTTCGCGAGTGATCCACGCTAGATTTTTAGGACACGCGAACTGGATGTTCGGCGAGGTGAACGTCGTTTCTGATTGGAACCGGAGGATCCGGCAACGAGGTCGAGTAACACCGGTTAAGAGCTAAGTATCGTTGATAATTCGAGGTTAGGCTACCGTCGGCGACTCGAAACTGTAACAGAGACTCTCGACGTCGGCGTATTTATGGCACTGGTTCGATCGTCCTCGAGCTACGTGGACCACAAAATCACACACGCGCGATCATTCCCGCGTCTCGGGCACACACTGCGCGATTTCTAACGAGATCCTTCGGCGAACGTTTAATCGTGGCCCGGCCAGCTCCGCGAAGATCCTCGGGAGCTCGGATGAGCAAGTTCGCCAAGTTGCATAGGACTCAGGAAGGATGTCCGAGCGAAAAGAATCTCAGGTTCGCGTTCCGCGCACGATTGCTTCGTTGGCCGACTTCGCTGGCTCGTTGCGTAGATCATCTGGGTTCTTCTCAAGCTTCTCTAGCTACAGCTTCTCCAAAGCGCGACTGTTAGTTAGTAACTCCCTGGTGAGTCTCCACACTTGTTTGGCGGCGTTCTCCAAGCCGGTAGAAGACTTGCCCTTGAAGAGGTCCAAGTTTGGTAGGAAATAGTGCGGACACCTGCGACATTGTAGGCAAGAGATCAATTGCAAGAGGATCCCGTTGATACGATCCGCGATGCACGTTTCGTCCCATTCCGCTTCGTGAGGGTGCTTCTCGCACTCGTACAACAATAGGGTCTTCATGTGATAGCTGGTGACCGGGTTGCCAGGTAGGTCGAGGTGTCTGTCCCTGAGAGTCTTGAGAATGCTCAGGCAACGTTTCCTGCTACCGCCCTGCAGCAAACGGTTCTCAGCGTCTATGAAGGATAACGCCCAGGCGTCGCCTTCCATCGCCGATTGCTTCCCTTGCAAACCGATACACTCCTTCGACAACATATCGAAGCCTTCCGTCTTCACCTCTGCTACGATGTTCGGATGCGGCCAGGGTATGTGTGCGATCGGCCAGTGAGAGGCTGACCTAGGCCACAACCCGGCGCATTTAAACGCTGGCGTGATCTGTACCACGTATCTTTCTCTGATACGGAGCTTCACCTCGGTCGTATCCGCGATCATCTTCACGGAATCCCTGTAGGCACACTTGTCGCAGGCTTGTGCCACCAGGGTCTGAAATCGCGATCGGATTTTACGAGCAGACAGGTAGCCCGACGCGGTGATGAACTCCACCCAGAGGGACATCGATCTCTTTCGACCGTCGCTGAGCTTTAATACCGCGCATCCAGGCAATGTGCCGTCGTCCACGAAATTGAGCACCCCCATCTGATTCAGGTAGATCACGATCTCGAACTCCGTCGGGGAGATCACGTCCAGGCCGTCGAATCGGCCGTTGTAGTCAGTGAGAGAGGAGATGAACCTCGGCTCCTGCACCTCGACCTCCTTCAACACGTCCTGAACCACGCGGCACACCTCCTGGATCGTCTTCATCACCTGACTCTTCCTGGTCATCACGCGTTCCCCGAAGTACTTGTTGATCTGATACACCATCTTGGACTGGGCCGCCAGCATATCGGCCGGCAACAGCATGGTTGCGGCGGCCTGAAGCCTACGAGAAGGCTTCTCTGTCGCGGTTGCTACTCTCGATCACCGCATCCTGTCACAGGACCTCCCGACAGACCGACAGTCTCAGCGATTTTAACCGAACGCTCGTCGTCGTTGCCTTTCCATCTGTCCCCCGCGTCTTCCTCCTGTCCGGCTAGTCCCGCGTTCCGACTCCAACTACACGATCGGGAAACTAAATCGAGAATGACCCCGACGATTCCTCGAGGGAGCGACGTATCTCGCGCGTCGCGTCGCCTAAGGACGCGCCGGTCGCTACGCCGGAGACACGAACGAGAAGCGGGAGGAGAAGGTATACGAGCGACTCCGTGCCGGAGCAGATAGTCAACTGCGCT
>NIJG01000005.1:122051-145427 GCA_002201625.1 Euglossa dilemma
GAACGGAACGGCGGCGTCGGCGGCGGCAGCGGCTAACCCCAAACGCGAACCCCTTTTCCCCCATGAATTATGCAGATCCGACTCGTTTTATTTCGTGCCCATGGATACCGTGTGGCCACGGCCATTCCTCCGCAACCCCTTCGACCGAACCCCGAAATTTTCGTCATGGTGGAGGACTCTCGGCGATCACGGTTCGCTACCCAGTCCGAGGTAGTAGTAGTCCTTCCACTCCGTAAAGCCTTCGGCTCGTGACGTATCTTTAGCCGTTTCTGCCCGGCCGATTCCCGATCTTCGGCAGATTGCACGAGGTCTCGCGTTCCATCGTCGCTCCACCAATGATACTCTGTCGCTATCTATACGACCGCGGTAACATTTCGCGAAGAGGTACTTTGGAGGAGGCTGAAATAAGAAATTCGCCGTGACGCGGCCCCGGTTGAGTTATCGCGGATGTCCGCGGAAGGGGGAGGGGCGGATGGGAGCGGGGAGGATGGGAGAGAGACACGTTTCGTTTACGAGCGTTTTATTGGGAACCAGACGCACGCGGCGAAAAAAAAGCTCGGTATAAAATCTACATTTAACGACGACAACGATAACTCTACCATTAAGGCTTGTAAATCGCGGGGGAACCGCGCGAAACGGCGCGCGTAAAGCGTGGCCGCGCGCGAGCGATCGTTCTTAACAGGCTAACGCTTTCCTCGCGATCCGTTTTTACGGGCCAATAATAATAACGTAAATTCTCCAACGATCGGCTCGTAGGAGAGTGAGTGGCAACGGCTAACGAATGTCATTGCGCCGGGCAGATAAGGAAGGAAGTTTCTGGCGAGAATTAAGATAAGGGACACGACTCGCGCCGCGTCGCCGTATAGAGGCCATGAGGCGCGGTAGCGACGCCTTTGACGAGCTCGTTCTGGTATCCTGTCAGCCCGTGCGCACCAGTGTTAATGTCGTAGATAATAATTACGCCGCGATGGTTTTTATCTCTTCTTCCTTCGAGTGGCCGGAAAGAAATCGACGAATTATTCCACACCCCATAATCGCGATACGAAGTATATATTTGGCGGGAGCTTTGTTCCGACTGAAAAAGTCGTCGACGAGATTGAGAATTACGAGTTGTGTTCATTTACACTTGGTTCCTTTGATTGTCGATTAGGAACTAAACTTGGACTAGCCTAGTCGGTAGCTACACTCGATCTTTTTCTACATTTCATTCTTGCGTTGAAAATGGATCGTTGTGTTTACAGTTTCTGAAAATGTCATGGTTTCTTTTCCATCTGTTTTGTTAAAAGGAGTACCTTTATCAAGGAATAATTTGGTTAGCAGGTTTAGGGAATTTTGTAGCCTCACGGTAGATGAGCACAGTTTATCGAATGACTCTGGGGATATTCGAATACTTTGTCATCGAGATGTCTTCGCAGAAGGTATATCGCCAATCTCCTAGTGATTTTAGGTTAATTTCGTTGCTTTGTTCTCAAAACATGTCAAGCGTTACGTTATAGAATCGCGAGTTTCTTCGATTGCCAAATTCGAAATGGTCCTGTGTCAATTTAATTTCCTTTGCGCGAAGTTATTTTCATCGGAGACAACGGGTAGTATAATAATTAATAGCACGGCCTGCTATTAATAGCTTGTCTATACGTGGAGTTTTGGAATGATTTGATACGTGTAAATAGGTTCCGCTCAAGTGAATCAGACGGGCTGTGATTATGAGACGAAATGCGTTTATTAATTATTTACATGATGTGTTCGAACAGCGATTCGAGTAGAAATAAATATCGTTTAAATAATGTAAAAAAGTATGTACATACAACAATATGGTGGCCAAGCTACCGTCGGCAGCCGGATCGCTAGCCGATTATAAACATTAGATTAATTTAACGACAACGGATCACACGACGATTCACATCAGCCATTAGACGAGTAAGAGTAATTGATCGGGTACTTAACTAATCGCTTGCATGTTTCAACGCTACATAGAGAAATCGTTTGGTTCGCGTGAATAAGCAGGAGATTCTGTTCCAAGCGAAAGCTTCAGTTGTATAAAAGAACACGATAACTATATCCCATATGAATACACCTTGCTATGTGTCCGGTGGACGCCCGGTTCGACGCCGGACTGTGGACAGTTCGAACGAACTTCCTCGACTATACGAAATCGACGTGTAAACCTAGCAACAATTGCATTCGAGCTAAACGAAACACTGGTAGTACGATATTGCACTGAAACGAAACGTTGCACTGAGAACCAACGTTCGACTCAACCTCGTTCTCGGCGCGGCTAGAGAACCGATAAGATAGGTGAGGAACAGAAAGATAGGACGACAGGAATGGCAGTAAAGGTAATAGGACTCGTTACGCCATCCCCGCAATCTGGCAAGCCGAAGCTCGTGCAGGAAGATAGCGAGTGAAAGTGGACTTTCCCCGTTTGCGAGGGTAGAAAGCAGGCAAAGAACCGTCGCGAAAGCTGCATCCTGAAAGTCGTGTACCGCGCGAATCACCGATCTCTGTCTTTCTCTTTATTACATCGCTCCGTGTGAAACCTCGGAAGGGAAATCTCCCTATCGGCTAAAGTTTCTCAAGAGCCCGGCTGTTGGTCAGCAGCTCCCTCGTCAGTCTCCACACCTGTTTAGCCGCGTTCTCCAGCCCGCTGGGCGATTTCCCTTTGAACAGGTCCAGATTGGGCAGGAAATAGTGCGGACATCTTCGACATTGAAGGCAGGATATCAGCTGCAGGAAGATCCCGTTAATACGATCCGCCAGGCAACCCTCGTCCCACTCCGTCTCCAGGGGATGCTTCTCGCATTCGTAGAGGAGCAGAGTTTTCATGTGATAGCTGGTCACTGGATTTCCCGGAAGATCTAGGTGTCTGTCTCTCAAGGTTTTCAAGATGCTGAGACATCGCCTGCGACAGCCACCCTGGAGCAACCTGGTCTCGGCTTCCGTGAAGGACAGCACCCAGGCGTCGCCTTCCATCGCTGACTGCTTCCCCTGGAGCGCCACGCTCTCCTTCGACAACAAATCGAACCCCTCTGTCTTCACCTCGGCTACCAAGTTCGGATGAGGCCACGGTATGTGAGGAATTGGCCAATGCGCCGCCGATCTCGGCCACACGCCCGAGCATTTGAACGCCGGCGTGATCTGCACCACGTATCTCTCTCTGATACGAAGCTTCACCTCCGTCGTGTCAGCTATCATCTTCACCGAGTCCCTGTAGGCGCACTTATCGCAAGCCTGCGCCACCAGCGTCTGAAATCTCGAGCGGATCTTCCGCGCCGACAGGTAGCCAGAGGCGGTGATGAACTCGACCCAAAGCGACATGGACCTCTTCCGTCCGTCGCTGAGCTTCAGTACCGCGCAGCCCGGCAGGGTGCCGTCGTCGACGAAGTTGAACACTCCCATCTGGTTCAGGTAGAGGACCACCTCGAATTCTCCCGGCGAGATCACCTCGAGGCCCTCGTAGCGGCCGTTGCACTCGGTCAGAGAGGATATGAACCGCGGTTCCTGGACCTCCACCTCCTTCAGAACCTCCTGCACCACCTTGCACACTTCCCTTATGGTCTTCTGTACCTGGCCCATGCGAGCTTGCACCCTTTCGCCGTAGTACTTGTTCATCTGATACAACATCTTCGACTGGGCTGCCATCATGTCTTGAGGCAGCAGCATGTTGTTGTTGTCCTCGTGTCTCCAGACCGATAACCCCGAAGATTCCTTGTGGTAGCTTCCCCGACGCCGACCAGCCTCATTCTTTCCCGCGAACTCCAGCCGCCTTCACCAGCTCGCTGTTACTGTCCATGATCTCGGCTACCTTTTTTCCTCGAGTCCCCTGAAAGTCCGACGGATCGACCGGGTAATCGGCGACGGCGATGACAGGTCAGCGGCGACGACGACAAAAGGAGATAGCACTTTGGAGAAGCGGTTACGGCCGAGAGGACGAACAAAGCGTGGAGGAGCGGACAGCGATCGGCGGCGATCGGCGGCGGCAGGTGTTGTACGTGGAACGAGCGCGACTCGAGGTGCTCCGCGCGCGCGACGACAGAGAGAGCACCGGTGACCACCAGCCCGTTCCACTGCCCCTGTAGTTGTGTGCCGGTTCCCAAGTCCCGCCTCTCGCAACGGCAGGGTCACGTGGAGCGTGCGCGGTTCGGCTCCGCCCCCTGTCTCCTCCTCTCTTTCTCTGTTCCTCTGACAGCTCGCACGGCGACCGCGCACACACCATCGCGCCTCGCGGGCCTCTCGCCCCTTCGATCCGTCCAATTTTTCATCCCGCTTTAGTTATTTACGCGGTTTCCTCCGTCGTTAACGGGGGACACGCAGCCAGGGTGGATCCTATCTATGGGGTTAGACAGTGCGGTACTGTTCACGATGGCACTGCGCGAACTGTGAATAGGACGTTGCATCGATCTCGCCCAAGTATCGGTTTCGAAACGGTCGTCGGGGGCTAGGGTGCGTTCGGTAATGGGATAGGTGTCGCTGATGAAGCCGTGAAGTTTCGGTGCGCAGGAATTTTCAAGAGGATAACGAATTCGCCTCGGATACTACGAGTGTTCGGGTTTGCAGGGTTAGGTTTGAGTGGTTTCATGTCACTTATACGAAGATAATGTTTCCTATTTCGGGACCTAGTAACGTTCGAAGCCAGCAGTATTGTATTTGGAGTACGATTCGCGATCTATTAGTGATTCTATGATACACTTAACTCTTTTCTTCCTCGTATATTTTCTGGATGAACATGCATAATGCGAAGCCATACGACACGCATACATTTAAAACATTTAACCTGTCCCATTCTAAACTTCAATACTCTCGTCATACTGTTCCACCACGAACAATTACATTGCGAGAGAAAGAAAGAGAGAGAGAAAGAGAGAGAGAGAGAGAGAGAGAGAGAGAGAGAGAGAGAGAGAGAGAGAGAGAGCCACGGGCGAAGGCATTGTCTAAGCGATGGGGTCGCGGGAGGATTCCGCGCACGATCGTTCGAGCCGATAATTCCATCGCGAGGGTCATTTGAATGTTCGACGTTCGAATAAGAAGCAGAAGGATCGTGTTCGCTCGCGGATGAGAAAGCAACATGGCGACCGCGCGTTGGCAGATGTTCCTGAATAAGAGTAAAGCAGCGGTCCGCCATTCGGAGGAAATACCAATCTGCCATGAAATATACCGTTTCCCCGGTAGCCTTTTATGCGGCGATCGTAAAAGACGCGAATACCTCTGCCCAAAAATACCGATAACCAACCGAGATACCCCATACATCGAACGTCCCGTAAGATTTCGGAGATTACAGATTCTGTATGACGAGTCATGGTCCAGGAGGTTTTTCGGAGTTCTCCTTTGACCTTCTTAACCCTTTCATTATCGGGAAAATCTGGCGTCATGCCGAAGAAGGTTTATGCAGTGAATACAAACACGTAGTTCTGGGTTAGGTTAGGATGCCGATGAAAGGTAGGAAAGGGTGTTTATGGTTGTAGGCTTTGAGTATTTCGAGATTTGTATACATGAAAGATTGTTTCTTTTATGTTTATTTTTTCGAGTTGTTGGTGTGTTTAGGGTTGCTGATAGTTTATTTGTCATTTTTAATTCAATTTTATCGAAATTTTATGAAATATTAAATTTTTACTTACCAAAATTTTTTATGTTTCGAGTTCATACTTTTCCGGGTAATAGAAGTGAAATTTGAAACAGAACAGGTTTAAGGAGTTTGTATTATTTTAACTGCAACATGTATATTAGGATAGTTAGGTACTCTAAGAGATTCGAATGTTTCTTCTTCAAACTAACAACTGGACTTATATTTGTTCGTCTTTAATCTCAATTTATGCCTTGACATTTTGCCCAAAGTACTTGTATGCGAGTAAAACGCTTTTAATATCTTCAATAATATACACATCCCAATTATCAATCCTGACTGCTGAAATACTCACATAAATCTTACTTTCATCCTCAATTTTATTAACAATATATCCAATCTCAGGACTTGATGTAATAAATCAACGAACTGAATTCTAAGAACCTCTCGTGAATCCTATTCTAGAATATTGCACCATCAGCATCTAACAATTTGCATCTCAAAGCAAAAGTAATCATATAAAATAATATATAACAGGTAACTACGTGTACAACATGAAACACCGTGTCATTTTTCAATTGAATCATAGTAGATTTAGATTTTACATCGATCTTTTATTACGGATTACAGTAACGAGAAGGTTATACAAAGCACGTGGTTCCAGAAGAATCGCTCTGTTCTATCAAAAAGCCTCAGCATCTAAATAGCGCAGACAAGATTAGGGAATGATACAGTAGATGTCATGATAACTGTAATTGTAATTGATTACTTATCGATTGTTTATCTTGCGCTTTATTATTGCTAGCAACAGAGCAGTTGTTCAACACAGCTTTGAGTACACACGATTCACATGACAATGTCGGAATACGAATAGGTTTTTTGTATAATAGGCGTCGGGATTAGTGGAATATGTATCTATTCCAACGAATTTTAATCCCGATTTCCAACCAATCCCGTATTCACCGTCGTGCGAAACGAAACGAAGCAGAGTGTTCCATTACCACTGATTACTTTCCACGTACGAAGGCGTACAACCCAAGAATTCCGACATTACTCGCGGAAAACCCTCAACGACGCTCTTCTATTCGCCTCAGATCCGTCTCGTTGCCGGATAATCGAATAAAGTTCAGAAATCCAATCTACTCGAAGTTGGAGTGGTGGATCGGTGCCCACCAGGCCTGCTATGCCCTCGCTAATGCGACTTGATTCATGAGTCGAGCACGTGCATCTCTTTCTCTCTCTCTCTCTCTCTCTCTCTCGCTCTCTGTCTCTTTGTTTCCCTGCTTTCGCGTGAGGGACGAAGGGTCAAACGTTCTGCTACGTCAGCCCTCGCATTAATGCGAAGGCCTGTGCCCTAAACGCGCCTTTCATCATCTCGTTTCGACATAATTCGTTTATCATCTGAATTATTTGTACACCAACGAGATAACCGGGGTTCAGTCTTGAAATGACGTCAGTTGATGCGGCTTTTCGCGCGGTGGCGCTTTGGTGCGTATCTTGGTCACGTGGGAGAAGATGGAGGATAGCGTTGATATAGAAAAGTGACCAGCGTTTCGATGCTGGAATTATTAATTGTAATCAGCTGTTTTCGATCGAACCAATTGTAAGTTTTGTCGAAACAAAAATTCGGAATGTCAAGTTGAATTCGAGTATCTTCGCATAAGCAACATCTTATTTGTTGGGTGGAACATTTTTACGTAATTACTATTATTCTTTAATAAGATCCGAATGAACGCGATATTTTAACGTTTAGCTCTTCCAGCGAGAGGTATAGTTTAAATACTTTTGTATTTTTATATTTCTTCGACATCGGTATTTTTTACCTAGGTATTATATTGACATATACGTTATAGTTTTGACTAAACATTGAAATTTCGATTATTTTGATACAAATTTCGCGTGGAAAAGTTTCATCCATATTAATACTTGAAATAAAAATCTGAGAACTCGAGTAATCGGTAAAAGAGATCGATTCGAGTGTACAAATACTCGCTGGATGTATAAAGTATTACATAACCAGGTATCCAAAGGAGAAACTTCAACTCGACCTAATTCCAATTCTCACACTAAACAAAGACCCTCAGCAGAGCACTCTCAGGGTTCACGAAGGCCTTACAGCAAAAATTTCCAGGATCGTTTCCGGCGACTGCACGTCCACTCGGTTATATCTAATGTCCCGATCGGGCCCTGGAAGATCGAGGGCCGCAAAAGAGCAATCCATGTCGAGCGTAGTTTTGCCAAAACATCCCACTACGGAGTCTCCGTTTACGCGGCAGGTATAAAAGCCTCCGTCAGCCTCCTATTGCGTGGCGTCTCATTGTACAAACTTCTCTGACGCATAGAAACGACGACGACAAGTCTCTCTCATCGCAAGAGGCAGCCTGCCAAGGTACAGGCGGCCTTGTAAATCAGCTCGAATGAACATCCTCGCGTAATCCCTAAATAATCCAGGGTTCAGTCTCTGAGCCCCAACAGCCGGCAGAGCTAGAGAGACCCAATGCGTATTTCACGGTCTCTTTGGTTAATCACACGAGCAGACGCCGATCTCTCGATTCGATCTGGGCGAACGAGACCACGATGCATCGAGGAAGTTACACGCGATAGATCAGAAGTCGAAGATTCTCGCGAAACTACCGTGACGAGGAAGTGCAGTTCCGTCTTAGGCTCAGTCTGTTGTTTGTTATGTTATACCTCGCAGAAGAGTACACCATAGTCTGAAATACGTGTGCTTTGAATTTTCTAAACCTGTGGTAGAATTAGTGGCACTTCTGCGGGTTGTGTACTTTACGTTTTATGTCTTCTCACAATGGAATATAACAAAATATGAACTGACGTGAAATTACTATAACGGAGAATGACTTGGGTTATGGGGGTTCTACAGTAAGTGTTATAGAATTTTGTATTACCTTTAACGATATTTCTATTCGATTGTATTAATTATTTTTCGAGATAAAGGATTGTATGAACTATTGACTATCGATTTCGTTTTGATTCACCAGCCAGTTATTTTTTGCTTGATAATTTTCTATCATAAATTTTATATCGTGTTCTAAATGGAATTCCATTCCTAAAGGGCGTCTATGAAAACACAGCCCCAATGTTAAATTCTCATCCACAACTCTCGAATGCGTGACCAATCTTCCCTTGACAATGTTCCAGCAAAAGAAATTATTCTCGGACTAACGAGATCCAGGCAAAATCACCTACCCAAACGAGTCTGGTCGAATTAATACTACCTTACGTGACATCTTCATCGGGGAACTTAAATGCACGCATGATCATCGGCCAAAAGTGGCCCGTACTCGATTATCGACACGTCGATGGCCGTTCTCCCCCGGCATTACGAGCACAGGTTCACGGGCCGGTGACGGAATCACTGGCCCAAAGCGAACGACGATTCGATCGCATCTGTCGAAATGGATCGCGTTATGAGCTGTTTTGCAATATCCTCATGCTTCCACGGGTCCATCAGACGAAGAAACGCAGTCGTTGGACGTGTACGGAGCGCCATTAACTCGGCTCGTTCTGTCCAATTATCTTCGTCGAGGCTGACGACGAGACAGGCATCCACATTCCGAGTCACGATATTCTGATCACGAGCGGAGCTTCTTGCGCGACATATCGTCGACAGGCATCGAGTAATGGGTATATTTTCATGGAAACTGATTAACTCTACTCAGGCTTCTTTTGCGACTCCTTTCATACACTTTGATCATGGAATAAAATATGAAATTCAGTCGATAGATATCAACTCGGGAATATATTTTCATTGAAATTCATTAGGTCTATTAAGACTTCTTATTTGGTAAAATTCTTTGTTTGGATTCTTTGTTGGTGGACGATAAATATTAGACAAATTAAATCAAACGTTTCAATTAAAAAGAATTAATTTTTTTCCATTGTAATGACTTAAGTAGTCACGATAAGTTACACAGATTCGACGACAGACACTTAAAAGGAACTTCAACCAAGCTATTCCAACGAATCCTTTGTTTGAAATAATTTTTCACGCAGAACAAAGGAATCAGTTTCAAAGCTCGCTTCAAACAACACCGACGCGAAGCAACAAAATGCGATGCAGGTCGGCATAGGCACTGTTTTATCCCGCTGGTAGCGATTGCACGTTTATTAGGGGCAGCGGGGCAACTGCATCACCTGGAGCCTTTGTGCGCCGGATGCCGCGATGCGTTATCTCGTGCGAGATACGGTAATAAAGGTATGAGAACACGCACGTGGCACGCATAACTCATTGCCGTTGCGGATCGTCTTGATGGTCCTCGAACGTTTTCGAACGCATCAGCCGGGGTCGTTCACGGGGTTGAAGACGTGTCTGTTTTGGGAATTTCGCCGAGGTACTTGTCACGCTGTCACGAGTGTGCCTCCTCAAATATTTGGAACGATTACCACCCTACAGCTCTCTGATCCACTCACAACCCAAAATAACCCAAAACAACCCGACTTCCACCTCATTAAATTAAATACACTGCTTTTTAATCCACCCCCAATCCAAAACTCTATCACCCAATTACCACCTAATAAAGCTTGATCTGTTAATTCATCCTAGCTGAGGCAAGTAGCTAGATCGAAATAAGAAAAGCAAGTACACCGATAAAATACGAGCCTCTCATTTGTCCACTTGAAGAATTCTCTAATCCAGCGGCAATCGAAAGCATCGCTAGCGGAGATCCCACCCAGGGATGTTGAACTTTGTAGAAGAAGCTCCAGCAGAGACCACCTTCAACCTCTTCCCTGGACGAGGCGGATAATTAATGATCAGGCCACTGTGGCGCGCGTGTGCCCCGAATCGAATAAACCACCATCCTCGCCACCATCCCGCCTAGCTCTCGAGGGCCCATCGTGATTTCGAGTGGTTCGCGCTGGAAGAGAAGGATCGAGGCCGAGGGTGCTCGAGGGCTGGCTAGCTAGGAGGCCGTGGGGGTCTGTTATTGTCCGGTGCTTAATCTGTTTGTTGTATACCGGGCGGCGGGCTGCTAAGTGGTCTGCCGTACTACGGTGCCCTATGGTGTGTACAGGGGAGCCTGTGAACGCGACACATGTTGTTACATCACGGACGCCCATTGTCGCGGCCGAGGGCGAGGCGCGCCGCTGCGCAGGCACGATTTCGCTTCGTTTGAGAGATGAACGCCGCACAGGGAACACTAATCGCGCACCACTTGACACTCGGCCAGGGCTGCAGCTCTTTTTTAACCTCCCTCTCTCTCTCTCTATGTCTCTCTCCTCTCGCGGACGCTTCATCGAACGTGTAAACGTATTAGTCGCGCGAGACTCGTGGCACCCCGTGACACGACGGAACAGGGGTGTCTCTGTTATTTTAACGACTCACTCTTTGGTCGCCTCTCCCTGCCCGGGGAGACCGAGGTGTTTTGAGTTTATAGCTGGCTGTCCCTCGAGTGCCCGATCTTTGAATGATCCTTGTTTTCCTTCCTTTATTTTTGGTGGGTGAAGCGATTTGTGAGTTTGTTTGAATGTCGGTAATGGAAGTCGAGGACGCTGGTTTTATGGCTGCAGTCGGATGGTGATGTTAGGCTCGGAATTTTTCCAAATCAATGTGGACTTTATTAGGGGTTGATGGTGTGCTTTATTTTTGGGGCACTTTATTTGTGTCAGGGCGGTTGCAGATTTTTATCAGTTTCGCATGTCTATTTATCGTGACGTTCGGATAATATACAATTTGTTTTTTATAATAATCATTAGTGGTCAATGATATTTTTATTTCGAACGATTCGTAGACCGATTTTTGCTATGTTATTCTTATTGTATTCGCTAGAGATTCGATCGTTCGTAAAATTCCCAGGTATTATAACGCGTTTCTAGGGCCCATAAATAAAACGAGAATGATCTAGTGTTCATTGACGTTAAGAGATAATATAGTGGCAGGCATACGTGTTGTATCTGCATCCAGATTGCAACCATCCAAATAATGAATTCCGTATCACGGCACACCCTTATCAGTTTCAGCCAGTGTTTGCGGAGAGCTTGCGCAATCGTCCTTAGGGGTTGGCTCTGTGCAGCCACCCCCGACTTCTCATTTCCAATCTCGCGCATGGAATCCACTGGATTCCTCCACGGAACATTTTCACATGCGCTTCCAATACAGTTCGCGCCTCTAACATAACATTTCTTTATCTTTTATAAAATTTAATAATCGTATAAATAAAACTTTCAAGCAATTCGCTTGTTTGAAGTTTCGAACCTACAATAGAATTTATTTATTTATTTGTATTGTTACATTTGAGTATCCGCGATCTATTTAGATAGCTAATAATTAAGATAATTATTAGATAGGGAGGGAGGACGAGGACCGTTGCTCATGACATTACTTATAACGAGTCAGTTAATCTGTTTACAAATAATATATTTCATACCGTTTAAAGTTAAATACTTCACCGCCAAAAACAGTTTAATTGTTTTATAATTAAATAATAAGGAATAAATCTTTATGATTCACTGTTTATGCAGTAAAATTATTTTGAGCAATTGGCGCATGAAGAGTTGACTGAACAAAATTTTTGTTACCTTTCTTCCCTCTTTCGGCAAATTCTCACGGTAGCGATAGCTGATCCCAAGTAACGAAATTACGAAGTCTTTTGATGACTTATTAATGTAAACAGCATGCGTTCTATTTAATCTTCTCGAGTTGATGCGACGTTTATGGTCCCTGGAGGTTTCGAGCCGCTTATGTGCTTGTAATTAGATTTCGTCGTGCGTGCGCTGCACCCTAATGTTTTCTCCCATGTTTATTTGATCTCCTGCCGCTCTCGGGATGAATTCTTCTCCGGTGTTCTTTAAAATCTGTTTATTTCCGAGTTGTGTATAAATATATTACTACCTCGCGCATAGGGATAGATATTTCGAATATTACCGATTTACGTTATGAAATCTCTTTTGTTTTAAGATTCTGTGCCCTATAGATTTAAAACTAAATATATCATCAACAATATTTCAATGTTACTTGAATATTCTATAAGGTCCTTACTTACTTCCATACTGAGTCTTTATCATCGAAGCACTACGCGTGTACTCACGATGAATGTGTCTTACAAGTAATCAAAAATATTTGCAAAGCAAACTTATTACTTCCACATTCGAAACCGAACTATGGCGCCGAAACTGAGGTCCTTATTTGTCGAGTCCATGAACATTGCGGATAAAAAAATTAATGATTTATCTGACACAAAGAATTGAACGTTATTCAAAATTGTTTCTTTATTTTGCGACTAATTAGTTTTAACCGATAACTAATGCAGTCGAATTTGCACACACGCGTGTGTTTACCTAAGAGCACTGGTTTCTCACTTATCGACAGTGTGAGTACATGATCTACAGTTAGACCAGAGCGGTCTAATTATCGTCCAGGTTGTCGAAACCAGATGTCGCGGCAACCTCGAGTGATCGAGAGTTTCGACGACTGGAGAGGTCACTCTGGAGGTGAGCCATGCGGCGTAACCTCTCTCTGCCTATATCACGTGCAATTTCATTTGTCGCGCTTAAGGACATCGCGGCGGCTAGCTCGTTAAGCGGGGAAAAATCGAAAGGCCTGTTAGCCGGGGCCGAGGAATCGCCCCTCTGTCCCCTCCTGCTCGGCCGACCGCCGGCAGCCTCGTCCTTTTTCTGCCTCCCCCTTTATTCGCCCACGAGTTGTTCACGACTCGTTCGAGAGCGCAAGCCCGCGAAGTCCTGGGATCGATTCTCGGCTCAGCAGGAGGCTCCTCCTACCATGACGGCCATCTTGCGACCGGCACCGGTCTCACTATATCACATCACACTTCACTGCATCCAGCTTGCATACTTACGGTCAGCCATGCGATCGCACCCTGACTTTGTCCCTCTTCGATACCAGTCGCATCATACCTTTACCTTCGGGGGTTATAGGTACTACTAGCTTCTCGGGCTTGTTTGGAAAATTTTCCGCGGCCTATGGGAATTTCGTCCTGGAAGGAATAGGTATCCGATTGGTCCACTTTCTAATGCAATTTAAAAAAATGCTAATTTGGCTGGAAGTGCCACAGTTACGAATAGATAGCAAATGGAATAGAACGACTTAATATCGGTGTAGATGAGGAATCAGTTGGTTAATTAGTTGGTATAGGTAATCAGATACGTCTGTATCTCGTTCGTTTGACGCGCCGAAACGCCGAAAGATCAAAACTTCGATAGATCAAAACGCCGAAAAGACGAAAAGCCGACAGATAAGCGTTCCTTTTCCAGGGCGGCATTTATTTCGTGAGGATTGACCGACGATGGTCACTCATCGTTCATCATCAGCAGCGTGTAATGTTAATAAAAAGAAATTGTAGTACAGAGAAGTGAAGTAGTATAAAAGGATAGCCTTATTTTATAACAGTTGTTAAAAAGAATTAGTTATCTTACTAATTCTACTCTTATTCGTACCAAGGAATAGAAAATGAAGCCAGGTAAAGAGAGTTTACCGCTTATCTCTGTGCTATTTTAGGGCTAGCCTTTTGAGTTTGACAGAGTACTTGTTTAAGTGTTAGGATTTGATGGAATTTTGGAAAGAGTTTGTTGACGAAAAAGAATTATTCATATGGAAGAATGCTTACGTTGTATAATAGAGGGTGATGGTACATTTGTAACTTCATTGGCATGTTGATATTCGAAGGTTTGTACAGAGATTGATGCATTTCGTAGCTTGTACACAGAATTTGTCGGCTATGATGATTTTATCAGGATAAACTGTTTGGAATTGGAACAAGATCGACAGAGAGTGAATAGGTAATTTTGAGCCTGGATATGGTTCTTATTTCTCTGAAATATATTTTTAATAGTTGAATATCCATAGAGAAGAATCCTTAGATTGTTTGCTAAGAAATGACGATAAAATCGTGACTTCATCGACTAATTGGGATTCGAAAGTCTGCGAACAATTTCCAAAGGAAATTTAGATGCTACAAAACCTACGATTTCGAATTTTTATCAGGAATTATTCCGCCCGTGATGACTATCGACTCGATGATCTCTGAATTAATATCGTTACTCATAAAAGATAGAGAAATATTTTCTAGAAACTGACACCTTTTACAGGTGAGAAGGGAAACTTTTAATGCTGGAATTTTCAGTCTTGGAAGATACAGATATTTCCCAAGGTTGTGATTAAGAGAGATTCCAGTAAAGTATAACGTATTTGATTTGCTATACCGGATTCGCGGGCGAAGTGGTTTCATGAAGAATGGCTTCCTATAGCAAGTGTTCTTCGTGTTAAATGAGCGTTGAAATATGAACATTAAGCTGATTATATTCCGAATGAGTTACAGCGCGTATATGTCGGAAACTATTTATTACATTTTACAGTTGAAGACGCAACAAATTTTCGATGCGTTAAATAATCAGCGAGTTATGCGAAATATTATTCGATCTGTCTTGCACAAGATATATTTACATGTATTTCACACCATTATTTCCCAATTTTTTAATCCGCTTTCATGCATAATGTATTATGCGGATATTTCGTGGCAGAATTTTATTATGGAGTAAAGTCTAATGCATATTTATACATTTATCCAACCTTTATATTCGCAATCGTTGTACTTATCTGAACTATTATCTCGAATTTCTATAATATTGGAAATAAGCAGATTCACGAAATTTTAATTACAATCCTGTAGAAATCTGAAATATTTATCTACGCTATTTGAAAATGGTTACGTCTTGAAACTTATAATATGCAAATAAACGACAAAATATGTCCCATAAATTCATGATCCCTTTTATAGAAAACATTTTTAATTAATGAAATAAAATTAAAAATAAACTTATGATGTCTAAGTATAATGCCCCTAGATCTATGGACCCTCTTTTCAAATACGCTCTTAATCATAAAATAATAAAATATACTGAAACTCGGGACACCTACAACTACTTGTATTAACTATTGGTATTTTTCTGAATTTCCAGGTACTGAAGTACTGCGATCATCTGCACGGAAAATGGTACTTCTCGGAGGTTCGCGCGATATTCTCGCGCCGCTATCTCCTGCAAAACGTCGCCATCGAGATCTTCCTGGCCAGTCGAAGTAAGTCGCGCGACTCGTTTTGCTCTGTTCTCGAAACGAAGGCGGCGGGGCCCTTTTCGGGCGGGCATTGCATTCCGTTTCTTGCTAGGCCGCCCCGTGCCTCGCGGCGCTATTTCACACGGCGTGATCTAATCCGGCAAAATGGAAACGGAATCCCGAGCGCGCCGCGAGGTGTGCGATCCAGTTTGCTTTTTACGCAATAAATATCTGCTCCGCGTTGCAGTATCCGTTTTTCCTTTTTCTCTTTTTTTCACTGCCGATTTATCGACCAATCCCGACTACACCTGCTGCCTTTCTTCCTTTCGAATATTCCCGCGGAGACGAATGTGTGATCCGAATGTCTTCGAATTCGCTTCGTCTAGATGAAACTAAAAAAAATTTTTCGAAATTCTCATTTCGTAATACCAACTAGTAGCCGAGAATTTTTACCAACTATAAACGAGTAATCTTGAAATTCTGGGATACGATAAATTTAACAGTGATAAGAGAAAGTAATTAATTTTCAAAATCTGGAAACTCTTAATATCACGAGAAGCTGTTCACTCGAATTTATTGCTGTTGGTGAAACTCGTAAAGCGTACCGCGTCGAAAAATATCATACCTCATTAGACCTCGTTACTATTAACTACGCTAATTACCACTCTCAGAACTGTCTCTGACAGTAAAGAGTAAACATCTTATTACGTTGCATTTTCTAGGGGATAATAAAATGAAATGAAAAGGAGAGAGAAGTAAAAACAACCATATCGATAAATAGGAAAGGTGAACGGAGCCTTCGTTATCTCGATTTCATAGCAGAGGTGTTAAAACATTCCTCGAGGTTGGAGCACTGGGCTACGCGGCGTTTCGTTTGAAATATAGTTGTCGTTGCGTGGTTCTTCGAGAGGTGCGCGCGCATTTGGAACTAGCGCGCCATGGAATTACCAGTATACCTGGCCAGCCCCGTTGGGCCCGCAATCCCGCTGATTATTTCTCTTCTGGCCGCAGATAAATTTCACGTTTCGACGTTCTCCTACCTTCTCACTGATCCTAATCTGATATCCCAAGAGTTTCGATGAACCGGCGGAATGTCATCCGTGCCCGTTTCGTCGTTCATTAAAAAAATTACTAGGAACGGGGTAATTTTTTCTTTTCTTTACATCGGTGTCCTCGTTAACGCGGCGCGCTGTTGGATCATATCGCGTCGTGATAAATCCTTGACCGATGAAAAGAGATATACGTGCGAGTATGTTCGTCGGAGACACTTCTATGGTTCTTCTAGAGGTATTTAAGAAATAGTTTTCGGTCTGAAATTAAAATCCGAAAAAAATTTGTTGTCCATTTGTTTTTATGGGAGATATTTGTAGTATTCTATGGGGGCATTGCAGAAGTTTGGATGATTTTTAGTTGAATAATATATAGATAAAGTTAAGTAAATATTGGCTAATTAATAATTAGTTTGAACGAGGTTGGATCGTGCTTATAGTATAATAGTAGCTCGCGAAAGTAACTGAGCATTTGTATTTTTGAAAATTATGTTTTTAGGAAATAAATTTTATTTTCTGGTTATTTAATGTCAACATTCCGAGATGAGTTGTTTTAAATTTAAATACAATTATTTATATAATATTATAAACTCGTTTCTCAAAAGACTAATCAATTTTAAAGTTTATTTGAGATCTATAGGTATCGAAAATTTCTGCAATTTAACATTTAGTTATGCAACAACGTTCAGCTTCTAAATACGCAATATTTCTGCTCAAGAAGCGTCGAATAAATTTTGCCCTATTCGCTGTTTTTCATAAGCACTATTTTCCGAAAGCGTGTTCATTCATTGGAACACTAATAAATTAACTCACGGCATTAATCACGTGGAAGGATCGAAGTCAAGATTCACCAAGGTTCTCTCTATTCGATCGTCGAGGAAACGGGGTCAGAAGATACTTTGATTCTCAGCGACTTCTCTGTGATCGTGCCTTTTACTATCCTTCTGGCTTGATTAAGACCGACTCGTATACACCAGTCTTGTATTCGAAGTTACATAAATTACCGGCAAGTATTTATGGTAACCGTCTCTTTGCACGCTACCCTTTGAACTCTTGAGGGAGCTTCAGCGATGCTATTAAAGCCGTGAAATTAAGTCCATCCGCGTACTCGCTCCTTTTCATATTTCCACGTTTAGCTAACTACGTTCTAAATACGTTTACCGCGCGTGTCCGGCAACGAGGTTCCGTTTCCATGATTCATTTCCTCTGATTTGACAGAAATACGCGTGTGAAATTTATCGTGGTAATTTATAACGTCACGGAGCATAGTGGTCTGTCTTTTACAGACGCAACGGAAACAATTTACTATGCGATATTAAAGCTCTTAATTTTGTTTGAAAGAGGGAAGAAAGACTAGCAGATTGCTCGAGTAACCAATTACGCGTAAATTTTCATTTCATTAAAACTTTGGATCGCCAAATTAAATATACGATATTCTGCAATTTCGAAAATTTTTATTACCGTCCCTACACCGTCTGTGCACCTAAAACCAACCGATCTTTAAGAATCAATTACAATTTTCTTTCCCTGACAATCGAAATTCCGCTTACAGAGAGCTAAAGAAGTCACACACGTTCGAATTCGATCACACAGGCAACCCCTTCGCTCCCTACTTGGCCGCTTGATTCCCGTCAAAAAATCGCCACTTCCTTTCCAAGCCCTGCTATACATCATCCCAGGCCAATTCGTAGAAACCAATCAGCCAGTAACACCCTGGACGATTCCGCGTGAGCTACCATCCGGCAACAAGAACGGTCCGCCATTGCAATGCGTGCAAGAAACGGCGTCCTTGCCTGCCAACCTTCCCCGAATGATTGACACACGGCCCGTCAAACGGATTGGGTTCGCTTATAATCCGCGCTTTAACGCCTTTTTGTCCACAGCCTCGATCCTGTTCGCGTTCCCGGACCAGATGACGGTGAAAAGGGTGATCAAGGCGCTACCGCGAGTCGGCGTGGGCATCAAATACGGGATTCCGCAGACTAGGTAAGGAACTCGGTCGCGCCATCTGGATCCGCGGGGAACCAGAATGGGGAACACGCTCGTCGGATTCCTTCGCTTATTTCTTTGTCCCCTTCCGTGGGATTCCGCTCGCGATCGGACCCTCGCATCTACTCTCGTTTCTTGTCCGAACCGAACGTTAAGATGAATCGCACAGTAGAGGGCAGCGTGATCGGATATTGAGAAATGCTCGGTAGAACAGGTATCGATCCCGAGGATGTTCTGTGTCAGCCGACTTGTTGCTTTCTTCCTCGACTTCCGATTAGATGATCAGGATCGTTGTATTTATCTCGTCCTTCATCAAATCCGACTGCATATAAGTTGGTTTCAGGGATCGTAGATTTTTAATTAAATATTCACTGTTGACGCGGAGTTCGAGTGACTATGAAGGTATATATCGAAGCGGATGAATTTTTGTTAAATAAACCACATACTTTGGAAGGAAACTTGAAAGAATAATACTTTGTACAACACAAAGAGGGCCGTGGAGTGTTTCTCCGAATTTTTTAAACATAAAATAATCACTCGTGAGTATTTCAAAACACGATAGCTCTAGCTGAACAGTCGAGTTACCAATAAATAATTCGTTAACAAAGTAAAAGTAAAAAAGGAACAAAAAGTCTATAATAAAGAAACGAGTCATGTGGATTGGTCGAAATGGTCACGAAGATCCTCGCGCTTTCGTCGCGAGCTGGTTCCAGAGGAAGGAAGAGCATCCTCCGTTCTCATCCTTATTCCCGATGCTCCCTGAGCATCGACGAGGACAGGCGGCGAGAACAGAGGTCCACGTATCCGCGCTTCGATCCATCCATTAAAGCGCTCCTATAAACGAGACAGAAAGAGAAAAGAGGAGGGCCGACGAGAAGGATACGCCGGCCATAAATATACAGAGGCCGAGTCTCGGACGTCTGATCCGAGAAAGATTCCTGGCCAACAAAAATAATCCGCCGGTGTATAGGACGGTGCATCCGCGTCGTGACGCTTCGTACCATCTCCTCGGGAAAAAATAAATTCTCCTCGCGATCGATCGCGAGGTGGAAAAGCTGTATGGGGAACGATCCACCGACGATGTCCTCGATCGGGGAAAAAATCTCGGCTGGAGATGGTGAACGGCGATGAATCGGATTTTAGATTCCTCCGGTTTGATAGGGCAACGTTTATCCGTATGTCGGGGGAAGTAAATGTCTTTGTATAAGTGGAGATCATGTATATAATGCGACTGAGCATGCCGATATATTGTTGGCTTATTATGAACAAAGATCGGCGGATAGCGTCGTCGTTTCTATTATCGTCGTTACTATTGATCTATTTCATACGTACCGACAAATCCGAAATAAAATTCTGTTAAATTCATTTTCACAAAATTTATTAAGTTAATTAGAAGAGAATTTTAAGCCGTTAGAAGTTATTCGATTAACATTTCACTGGAGAGGTTAGTACGTCAGTTCTTTAGATATCTTTGATTCTTTATAAATTCGAAACAAAGTGAAAAGGGAATCGAATAACAGATTACGGATGAATAACGCCGTTGGAGTACTATGAATGGGGTGCAGGATATTTTAGAAAATTTTCGAGTTCGATGTATATAAATTTCTCCTTCGAGTTTCAAATTTCGAATCCAAAGCACGTTTTGCTCTCCCCATAATCGCACGGGAAACTCGCGATGGAATTTCCATACGGGAGTGGAAAGATTTTCATAGATCCGGAAGATTTGTTGGTGCACGCACGCAACGCTAGAATTTATACATCCGGCCGCGGTCGGATGTCGTCCACCCTTAATGTCGTCCACCGTGCACCGTCCATTAAAGTCTCCGGTATAAATCCTAAATCAGCGATCCTCGCGTTCGTAAAACGCGGCCGCTGAATTTTATGGCGCGAACGTAAAGCACCGTGCCGCGTCTCGGTGCAATAGCTTTTTCGAATCGAGGCCGACTGTCCTCGTAATCGTCTCGTGAGACTCATTCTGGGTTTCACCGCGCCCTTTTCATCGTGCAATTACATATCTCTCGCGATTTCGCATGGACACTCTTTCCAGACGTACGTTGCGATTTGTAATATTTTCAGTCGCGATCTAGGACCATCTAGAGATGCCTCAAATTTCTATTTCAACAGTCTAGAGGTTAAATCACGTGTTTTACTTGTCAGATTCGACAAATTGCATGAATTTTTTCAGAGCGGAGGTTGAGAAAATTTGATTGGGAATTTTTATGTCGGTACCTCAAAAAATAATGGATAGTTTTTGAAATTATTTTCAAAGACCAAAAAAGAACATAATAACAAAATTATTCACAATTAAAGAAATGCGTGTACGTATTTAAAATACCATAAATTATGGATCAGATGATTCTAAAAATTGTTACAATGTCTTACAGATTTGAACAGAACCACACCGCTCTTATACAAAGTACAAATACTATTAGAAAACATTCAAAAAACCGATGGAATAGATTGTGTTTACTTCGAAGCGAGCCAACATAAATACAAACGCGATTTACAGGTTGAAAATTTCATGGAATGCCACTCCTTGAAAAAAATTTCGCACTCCTGTTAAACACACGTGCACCTAACAGAACGTTGACTCGTTAAACGTTGGATCTATCGGTTGAAAAAATTCCTCCTCGTCGTAATTCCAACCGACCCGGAAAAAATTTCACGTCGACAGCAATTTCGAATAAATTCCGCGTGACAATTCTCGTTGGTGACATTCCTCAAACTCATGTTAGTCGATAACGATCGCAACCTCGATGAACCGACGATAGCGTAAACTTAGTTAGACAGGTATTAATTCATATGTCGTATATTCGCGACATGTATCAACGTTGAAGTCATAAATAAGTCGTCATACCGGTCCTGACACCGTCATGCGCGGTGATTGGAGGATAATCAACGCTAGGATAATGATAACCGTGTCATTGACGCGCGGTTCCACATAGCTCGAAATTATTATTAACAATTTTAATCATAGAAGCTGTCACGCTCGTCTGTCAGACAGCTTGATAGACGAGATTCTTGAGAAATGGGATTGATAGTTACGTTTTTCTCGCAGGAAAGCATCCATGATGTCTCCAAGGCAACTCATGAAGAACTCCAACATGACGCAGAAATGGCAGCGAAGGGAAATATCGAATTTCGAGTACCTCATGTTTCTAAATACAATTGCTGGTAAGTAGAAAGCTCTTTGTAAATTTTTCGTTGTCCCCTAAATTAAAAAAAGAAAGAAAATATATAAAAGATTGAAAAGTTTAAAAATTATAACGAATTTTGCTAGCTGGAAAAATTCTTTCGACCCCATCGATGAGATAAAAATGAAAATCAATACCAAAATTGGCAGGAGATTCGAAACTTACAAATTACAAAAGACTTCAGCCAATATCTTTTGGCAAAACCATATCGACGAAACCTTCCCTCTCCTGCGGCCCAAGTCGAACATAGTAACCGTAACAAGAGGGTGCTGTTAGGCTAAAAAAATCATATCGGCTTACCAGTCGCGGAAAGAAAATGCGACGTTTGTGGCTGGCCGATAGTGGTAGTAGAATGAACTAGAAAAGGACAGAGGGCTGGAAGTGGTAGCAATGGTAGGCCAGAAGAGGACAGAGAGTCTATGGCCGGATGGAATCTGTCACGACGTATTAGGGATGTTCTCAATCAGCTCCGTGTTCCGTTAGCCACCCCATACGAGTAATCCCGGGCTCGTGGGCCCCGGTAATCCTCTCCCGAGGGACCGGCGTTCCCCGCTTCCCCACGCGGAATGGAAGCCGCGCCTTTGTTTCTCCGTCGGTTTAATATCCGCCGCCCCTTTTGTGCGCTCGCGTCGCCAGCTAAATCACGAAACTCGAGACGTTGGACCCCTCACCTTTTTTTCACTGGATCACGTTGATCAGCCGTTTCGACGGCTAGCATCCAGAGAGCGTTCGTCATGAGAATGGTACTGGATTTAGGGTTTGGGGTTTGGCGAGGTGGTAGGACAAGGTTTGACGGACAGTAATGGTACCGCCCGAGGATAATGGCGAGCTCAAGAAGAGGAAGGGAAGTTTTCATAATTGGAGTTTGAAGGATATTTTTATTTCTTTTTTTTTCGAGGGGTAGTACGTGGGGGAGATGGCTGAAAAGAATTGGCGAGGTTTTATGGATGTCCTTATAGTGAAAGATTTATTTGATTGAAATTTTTGAGGATAGAGTAAACTGACATAGAGTAGCATATACTACTATGGTATAATTTCCTTTATCGAGTTGTCGATTGTTTGCATGCGACGAAATTCATTTAATTTGAGATTACATGTAATTATCTGGTCAGATAGTGTGTAGTTAACCGGCAGCAGCTTAGTCTTTGAAAATTATGGTACAAGGAAGTCTTTGTATCTCCCAATTTTCCAATTTCCCAAAGCTTCCCTATTCCCAAATTCCCATAGTTCCTCCAGCGGCAAAATTTCGTCCAGTCAACCGAAACCTTTCCACTTTCACAAATTTACCAAATCTCTCGATCCATTAGCCCATTTGAACCTGGTTCTTACCCGTATCAGTGAAACGGTTTAAACTGCGGCCGTAAAGTAAGAGGTTGAAATTACGTAAACGGAGGATTTACGGCTGCCCACGCGTTGGACCGGCCCGTCTAATGACGAGGATCATCGTGGACGCGTAATTATTCGTATATCGACGAGAGACGCAGCGAGAAGCCGGAGGGCGTCGGTGTATTTACGAGCGTTATATATTAATTGCGCGAATAAATAGTCCGCGGCGGTGGC
>NIJG01000005.1:145507-197895 GCA_002201625.1 Euglossa dilemma
GCAAGGCTCGGCGGGAGAACACGTTGCGAAAACGAACCGGTCCCGTGGCCCAGGCTCCCGCATGCGATCCGGTCCCGTTGTTTATTTGCTCGGTCGCATCGGTTTATTAAAAATTAATGACAGTAGGGCCGATGTAAATACGATAGGCTGCGTGTCCCGATGCGAGGCACGGCCGCGTGGGTGTACTCACCCGCCGGCTACGCCGCCACCGGTCCATCGGTGTTCTTTCTCCTGATACTCGCCGGGGAGGGTTTCTTTAATTAATTGTTCGCTTGAGAATTTTCTCCCTTCTTTTTAATCCCGTCCCTTTGTTTGTGTTCATACAGCCAGGGCTAATAAGAACGTCGGGTTGTGTGGGTGTGTGTGATCGAGGTTGAAGGCTGAGAAATTTTTCGTTTCCGTTGGATTTATCGTTAATTACTGACACCCGGTTGCAGGGCTCGTAACAATATCACGTGTATCAGATTGAAAGTACATATTTGGTTTAATGAGATTAATGCTATGCTAATTGTTATACAGAAACTGGTATAAATCGACAATGTATGCAATTATTAATATGAAGAGAGTGTTAATGAGTTTTGAAAGAGCGGGAATGGGTCCTATCACTATTAGTTATTCCACTGCATGCCCCGATGTAATTGGAACTTACGCTGGGTGCCATATCATTTTTCGACTAATCTCTTCTCGAGATACGTGTAGTCTGTGTATATATTGTGACAGATCTAGGTGAGAAATATGGTTTAAACAAAACGGAATGCAATGTTTAGGGTGGGCCGTGTTGTGGTATCGGTCAAGATATCTCTTCGCATCGTTTGACTCTCTACTCGTTAAGTTCGGGATCGAACAATAGGTACTTACGATTGTATCGTTTAAATTCTGCATTGGAAGGAACAAACGGCCACGGTGAAATACTTATACACGGTTTCAGGTTTCGCGGGGAACTTATACCTTCTCTTTGTGTCACAGTGTCCGCTATACCCACTTTGTTTTGATCGTCGATTTACTTCCGAATTAAATATTTTTCTTTTTGATAACCATAATGCGTGCAATCTTGTGTTTACCGTGATAGCGAAATCCATCATTGTTTGCAACAAATTTTTGCGGTATTAATTTACTGGGCAGAAAAAACAGTCACATGTGAATATACAAATAATTTTGAAAAGTTTGATAAAAAATTAATTTTACAGTATTTTTCAGTGAGAAAAGTAGTTGCGCCGATGTATGGTAGATAGCATAACACGACTAATGTGTTTACTTTCTTTAGGTTACTTTCATATTTCTTGTTCCGTCGATCGATATCGATCGTTTTTTTTTTTCCTTTCTTGCGTTAGTCAGCGCGTTAAAGTTATGGCTATCAATATTATCGTACTTTTACATCCCTCTGTGCTGGCGTAGTGCTAAGTACGTGTATACTTTTATATCTTATTCGTTTGGACAATAAATACTAGTTTATTTTGATAATTCATATTCGAAGGAAAGATTAACTTAAACAAATGTTACAATGGCAATTTGATATTTGATTAATCGTCCTATGTAATATTTAGGTATAAATAATTTTCAGGCCTGTTTTAGGATTCATTTATTACATTTATTTTTGTATTTATGTCTGCTCACTTTCTCGTTTGAGAATACACAAAATTCATTATGAATACTATAATTAGTATTTATAACGTACGACTAAGAATATACGATATATATTTGAACCTAACCTTGGGGCGGCTGGTACTTAACTTTACGACACTTTAAGCACACTTGGTCGTATTTCAAATGCACTTACTAGGATTATTATTAGTCAATGAACTATATTAATTACGCTACTTCATGTAAACCAAGGAGCGGTAATAAAAGGAATTTTTCTAAAATCTTCTTTATAAAGTTACCATTGTTTACATTAATATTATTTCAAAACTACCCTACAACTATATAATTTTGAACTAATTACCCCTAACTCAAACCTCAATCTACCATTGTATCTATTATTACGCAGATATTATGAATCAGTGTACGATTAGTTTTCCTATTTTCGTCGCAAATAAACAACACATACTGTGGTCAATAAAAATTAATACTTCTCTAAATTAAATCACGCCGCATAGGAGGAGCTCTTTATTTTTTCCCAATTAAATCACAGGTCGAGGTCTCAACGGTTTAAATATGCTTGCAGAAAGTATTCGCGAACCAGATGAGAGACAGCGGTGCAACGAAAGGAGGGATTCGTAGAGCTGAAGCCATTTCGCAGTACTTCCTGCCAATTTTTCTCCGCGGGCTCGCGTCCCTTTAAATCTCGCCGAGTGGCGAGTTAAAAACGAGCCTCTCGTCGCGGCTAGCACTTATTATAACGTTGTTCCGGCTGGGCCAGGGGTGGGGAAAAGGGGTCGCTGGCGGGAGTTAGGTAAAAACGTAAGGGCGAAGGGCGGCGGCGGGGCAGGGCGAGGTAGGGGGCGCGCGTGTCGCGGGCATTCCGCTGTCGGGAAGCGTTCCGAGAGCGCTCACTCACCGCGACGCTACCATTAATAATCACTTTGATGCATAACGCGGCCTTACTATTATTTACGTCCGACCGACGGTCGTGCAGCGTCACGATTTACGACGCATTGTAGCCGAGGCCTGTGCGCCGCGACTTCGCCGCCGACCAGGCCCCTCTTCCTCCCCAGCCCGTCCACTTTTTCCCTTCGTCTTGTTCCTCTTGCTCGCGGCCGAATTCACCAGTTGATGGAGTTCTTACCGACGAATCGGCGCAGTCCTCTCTGGCTCCGCGATTATTCTGCTGGGCGGACGGTGTCCCTCTGGCGGCGCTTCGGGCAGATCATTTTGACACTAGAATTACTGGTTCGCAATGCGCTTTTAACCTCTCCAGGCACGAATTTTTTAAAGTGGAGAAAGGTCTATTTCGTTTATTTTATATCGGTTATAGCTCCATGATATTTTCTTTTCTATCGCGAATAGTTCTCCGACCGATTCGAATTTCATTTCTTCTTATCGCGTAAATTATTTTGTAGAGGCCATAAGTAAGATAGTATACATAATGACGGATAATGCACGACTATACTATAACGCTATTTCTCTTTCTCTACGAATTATTAATCGTTCGTTGCAGGTTCGAGAGGTTAATTTAACAAGCGAATCGAATTGCCAGAATATTACGTTCGGTATTTACGTTCTGGAAGATAGAAACATACCGCTGTCGCTTCGCCACGTTTTCAGGATCGTCCCTCGTGTTTTGCAAATTTACCGTAAATTTAGATGGGCTTCTCTATTTTACGTCGCGTGTTCCTTGAGATCCGCTTCATTTACCACGCTCGTGCACCTATTTACTCACTCCATGACCAGAAACCAATATCAAATTAGCAAGTTCTAAACTAATCCGATATATTCATCCCCACGAACCTCTCTTCCACGAATAACTACCCCACTCCAGCGTAATAGCTAGCCGTGTTACTTACACGAACGATGAAGATCCAGGCAGACAGAGGAATAAAGAGAAAAATGGAAAACCGTAAGAAAATCGTAAACGATTTCTCTGCTCAACGAGGAAGACGCTTTACTCGCAGGTGCGGCACGAGGAATCGGTAGCCCGACTAGAAAACAGGGTAGTACGAATTAAAGGCGAGCTTAAACGATCCGACACTATGGGTCAGGGGGGTTGGGAGGGTTAGCCTCGCTACTGACAAACTTGCTGACGGGTTTTAATTAGCGACAGGGGAGGAGATTAGACGAAGTCAGGCTTGCAGCCGTGCTGCCGTCACTAATGCATCTTGGAATGGGATTCCCGGGGGCGGGAGAGTGAGACCTCCAGAAGTGACAATTTCAGGAACGATTAGCCGTCACGGTCTGAGTTATGCGCTTACTAAACGGAACACCTCGCTCCCCACGAACGGAACCGTGGCGTGCATTTCTTAAAAATAGAATTAGAGGGCCCACGAGTGTGCATATCCATTCTCTCGTCCTCTTTTTATCGTTGGTTATAGCGCGAGGGTGGGCGCGAGGAAGAAGAAGAGTGACCGCGGCAGAGGGCGACAAAAAATTAGGCCGGTGATTATAAGCATTAAAAGGAAGGCCCCGATGGATCTTCGTTTATTTTTGGCCCCGTTTAAATCAGGAATTTCGGCTTTCTCTATGGGGTGGGTGACCCACGCGACCGCATAGCCGGCCCCTGATACGCGCTCTCGTAAATGATATTTAAGTCATTAGCAGGGGTCTATTAAGTCCTTCTCTCTCCTTTTTTCCTTTCGCACGGTTTTATCCAGCTTTTCATTAGTCACTTACTGGAGGTGGGAGAAATCTTGCGTCAAATAACACCTTGATATCGTGACATATCAAGAATTAATCCTCTAACGACTAACTCTTAAATTAATTTAAATTAAAATAACAAACATGGAATTTTTAGGTCGGACTTACAACGACTTGAACCAGTATCCCGTGTTCCCTTGGGTGTTGACTAATTACGAGACCAAGGAGCTCGATCTGAGTCAGCCCAGTAACTATCGTGATTTATCAAAGGTATAATATATATGTATATCATGGCTTATAAACGATGTTTGGTTTCTGTGATTGTAATTGAAAATTTGGTACGTTTTTGCAGCCGATAGGAGCGTTGAATCCAAGTAGGAAAGCTTACTTCGAGGAACGCTTCCACAGCTGGGAACACGGCAGTATACCACCGTTCCATTATGGCACTCATTATTCTACAGCTGCTTTTGTTCTGAACTGGATGATACGCGTGGTAAGTTCAGCAATTATTTTTAACAATAAACCTTGATAATTAAATCTCTTTCTTTCTTATGAATTTATTATTCGCCATACGGCTATGCTATGTCTCGCCAAATCGTTGAAATTGTTCCTTCTTATCTAACGAAAGCAGTGGAAATAATTTTTCAAAAAATTCTATTTCGCAAAGAATGGAAATTCTACCATTCCACTTCTGTTTCAACTCACGCAGACGTAAAACCCACTCGACAAATCTCACAAAGATCCCGATTAATCCCCTTGATTCGATATTTTGTAAATAGGTCTCAACCTCGTGCTATCTATTCCAACATATCAACAAACACTCTCGAAAAGGGACAAAGAAAAAAAGTGTACGGAATATTTCAGGGAAATCGTCGATTCCCGAGTCGTCTATTTCAGAGTGCTGTTCAGTTCGAACCATAAATTTCAACGACGCATTCGGTAGTATCTACACGCTAATTTGGGGGCGTCGGAACGCCCTCTAGTCAACGAAGCCCGCCTTCCCGTTAAATATGTGCATTTCTTCTCCGTTGCATTTTCTTAGCTTCCTCTTCCCGTTCCTCTCTCCCTTTCCACTTCACGGATTCGCGTAAAACTACATCTATCATCCGTTTATCTCTATTTGATCTTTATCGCTTCATCAGCCGCATACGTTAATTCCTTCATTACATCGAGTATATTGCGGAACGTAAAACCATAAGTAACGAAACGAGAGAAAGAGCCTCGTTTACCTCCATCATTCGGTTTATCGCTGTCTCTAGCATAGTTTCTAGTGATAGTAACCGCGCATGCGCGCGCGTGACACGCTTGACAGCGATCGAATCTCATGTAAATGGCGAAGCTCGACTGGGTAACCGTGATTTCCCTGCATTTACATACAAATCGTCAATAAGCGATTTTACTGTTGTTTCACTGGCCGGGCCCCATGCTGTTCCCCATAAGGATATACTGCATCGTAAACAATTTACTGCTTTATAACTGTGCCGCTTCTTCGCTGTTTGGGCCCGTTTCCACAAGCGCCGTAGACGCAGCGCCCCCGAGATAGTGCTTCAAACTGCTCGTTTTCATGGATCATTGTAAACGTTCCAGACGCAACTTGTCGAAAATCTCCTCCGCTGGCATGGCTGTAAATCATGGCCGTATCTTCGACGCCTACGCGTGAAACTCGCACCGATCACAGGGGGTCCTCTGTTAGCATTCATCAGCCTGTCAGTGAAATGGACGACTGACGGGGGACGGATAGGACTTTAAGCGCGAAACCATATAACAAAGTAGCCTCTCAGTGGTCATTCCGAGTGATGGTTTAAGCATTTTTCGTCGCCGCTCGTGGGAAACACCCGGGTTGCGCTAAGACGATATAGGGAATCCCGTGTTTGTTTGTTGGAAAATTTTTAATCCTGGAAAATTATGACGATATAGTTGCATTGTATCAGTATAGCCTTATAAATGATTGAAGATGGATAAGAATGTCGGTAGGCGAAATTAAATGTCATCAAATGTCTCAATGTGTTTAGGGTTTCTAGGAACCTTAGTTTCGAAGATTCGAAGATCACTGCTATATTTTTAAATAATAAATGTATCTTTTAATTTCTTTTTTCAATTTCGTCCGAAGATTCATGGCGAAAGTCCAAAGTCATATGATCATATTTATACAGACTTAATAAAAATTTGTATTTCAATAAGAATTTTTGAAATTCAGAAGCTATAAAGAAAGAAAGAAATTACCACTTAATAATCTTATGGAAAAATTTGTGGTGTTCCAGGAGCCTATGACAACAATGTTCCTGGCGCTCCAAGGCGGGAAATTCGATCATCCAAATCGATTATTTTCCTCGATTGCACTGTCTTGGAAGAATTGTCAACGCGATACTTGCGATGTCAAAGTTTGTACTATTTCCTACTTCTTAAATTTTATTTAGAAATTTCTAGTCTTTGAAAATGAATTGTTAACAAGTTTTTAATTAATTCGACAATAAATACGATTTATTCGTGTTGTCGACAGGAGCTGATTCCGGAGTTCTTCTTCTTGCCAGAAATGCTAGTCAATAGCAATCGGTATCGCTTGGGTAGACAAGAAGATGGCAGCGTAGTCGGCGATGTTGAATTACCCCCGTGGGCATCGTCCCCGGAAGAATTTATACGAATTAATCGAATGGTAGGCTACGGAAATTATATTTAATCGAGGTATAAATCCTATTAAATCCTCTTTACCAATTATTCCTCGCAATTTTATTTCATACAGGCCCTCGAGTCAGAGTTCGTGTCTTGTCAATTACACCAATGGATCGATCTGATATTTGGCTACAAACAAAAAGGTATGGTTTATGAAGTTATCTTAGCCCACCGTTTCATCGCATATAAATCATATAGTGATCATGAAAAATTGTTTGAAGGAAGAAAAATACTCGACGACATTTATATTTAAAGAGTTAGAAATCCAATATAGAAACCACATTGCCGGTGCTATAAATACGAATACTTGGACCGAGAGGCCACGGTAACTGAGTTTATTAGGGGAAAAAAAGTCAGGTGAAAGCGGAACATAATTCAAAGTCCTTAAAAGTCCGAACAAAATCCCAGTGGCATTAATCTTTCTGCGTAAAGCTGCCGGCCGAATCGACGCGACATCTGAAGAATGCGCAAGCGATAAGGCTAGACCGAGTGTTGGGCCACGCGTAGTCGGGTCAAATTAGATTGCGACCGATGGTAATTGCCGGTGGCGCCTCTATATCCGGCGCTTCTGCGAAGCTGCTGACGCCGAGGAGGCTACGGGTGGCGGCACTCGCCGCGCGTATGGAAGGAATTAGTTTTTAGTTAGCTTCCTCTCGGTCTTGTCTCAACCAATTAGACACGTGTGCCGGCCGCGACAATGCGTGCCACACTTAATACGCAACACGTTTACACTTGGTTGCGCGAGAGTACAGTCAACCGGAAATACTGGCCACGAGCAATCGGCTCCAGAGATCGGCCGCGCGAGGACTATGATTTATTTCCTGGTAAAATTAACGTTAACGATCGCGGAACACCAGGGTTGTATTCTAAAACGATCATCGGGTTTATTTAACGCTAAATGACCGACGGTTGAAACGAGGAAGGATGGAGAATCTTAATGAAGAAATTAAATAAGAGAAAATTTTGAATGCGGAATTTTGAATCAAAAATGTATAAGTAATTAAATGGATGGTTCATCGTTAGTGCTAGTATTACTAAGCATGGCAAAATTGTTGATTTCAGAAATTATGTTCCCATACACAAGAAAAAGGTGCAGCTAAAAATTTTTATTTGGATGGGAAAGGAATTATACTTGTAGTTTAATTATCATTTAATTAATTTCATAATTTATAATATTCTATTTTCATCGAACTTAAACGAAGTACTCGATGAATTAATTTGGTAGATCGAAGATGTTTTATCGTGATAGAGAGTATTCGATGTTTACTTACAATTTATTTCAGGTCCGGAAGCTGTCCGAGCAACAAATGTTTTCTACTATCTAACTTACGAGGGTAATGTGGATTTGGATACTATAACTGATCCAGTTATGAGAGAAGCGATAGAAAATCAAATACGAAACTTTGGTCAGACACCATCCCAACTTTCGATCGAACCCCACTCCCCGAGAAGCTCGGCGATGCATTTGGTAAACAATGTTCATCTCACAGTATGTCATGCTTTTTTTTTATTAGTCGAATCAGTGTTTAGTACCTCGTAGATCTGTGTAAGAAGAAGAGTGTGCAATGTATTCGTACGTAATCATTTTAGAGAAAGGAAACAAAGGGTCTTCTACGTAAGCCCTTGAGAGTATTCTGTTAGCTTTAGTCGAATAGTAATTCACAAAACTGATAGACTAGTTTACAGCCTGATCATTTAGATCTATCATAGTAATTTTATCACGTGTCGTTTCTACAATTTCTCTCGAATAATTGTTCGCCCCATTCATTGTTTCGAAATTAGTATGTCGTAATTGAGATAGTTTTTTCTCCGAGAAATTTACTCGTGTATTATCTATACTCGTCGCTTCTGCTAAAGTCATCTACGTTGCGAGTAAAGATTATTTCGTGTCTAAATATCTTTCACGAAAGAAAGTAGATAACATCGAGTTAGAAACATACTTAACAGAATACTGAATTCTATCCTTCACACGTCTAATACGTCTTAGAAGTCACGTTAAAATCATTTAGCATCGAGTTATCACGAACTGAAATACAGAAACGTACAATGCACGCTTTTCTTTCTGTTCAAATCGTTCCAAACGAGAAGAGTACCGCGATGTTTGACAAGACGTTGCCACCCGTGTTGCAGTCGCCGATGATGTTTTCGAGTATACCAGACGACATATGCATGACCATCAAGTTCCCATCAAACTCGCCGATCTGTCATATCTCGGCTAACACATACCCCCAGCTACCTTTACCGTCGGTCGTTACAGTCACTACCGGTCAGCAATTCGCTGTCAACAGATGGAATACCAACTACGCGGGTATTTATTCTAATCTCGCTCGAATTACCCATGAAATTCGATCGTTTTATTAACGCCACACAATTTCCAGCATTTGTACAATCACCTAGTTACGTGGACACCCCGCAAACGCAAACTCCTAATCAGCCATTGTCTATGGACCCCGTTCTGTGTAAGTAAAACGGCGAATCGATAGAGAAAACGTCGAAAGGGTTTGCGATATAAAAATTGTGACAATCGTTGCAGCTCAAGCGGCGAATGGCTCGAATCCCACGTTACGTCGTCACTTGGGTGACAATTTCAGTCAGAACCTGAAGATACGAAGCAACTGCTTCGTCACCACGGTGGACAGCAGATTCCTGGTCGCATGTGGCTTCTGGGATAATAGCTTCCGCGTATTCTGCACCGAAACTGGTAAGAAGATTTGCGAAACGTTCCAGCCTGAAGATGAAATTGGGAGAAGTTGGAGGAAGAAGCGTATTATAATACAATCTTTTCTTTGTCTCAGCAAAAATTGTACAAATCGTATTCGGCCATTATGGGGTCGTCACGTGTTTGTCACGCAGCGAATGCAACATCACCTCTGATTGCTACATAGCATCAGGAAGCGCCGATTGCACCGTTCTGTTGTGGCATTGGAACGCCAGGACCCAGACAATTATCGGCGAAGGCGAAACACCGGCACCCAGAGCAACTCTCACGGGGCACGAGCAAACAGTGACAGCTGTCGTTATATCGGCTGAACTGGGTCTGGTCGTTTCCGCGTCTTATTGTACGTAATTAACGATTTCTCAATATCTCGATTATCTTAAACCAGATTAAAATAAAATAGCGACAAGCAATTTTCTTTCCGCAGACGGACCAGTTCTTGTACACACGACATTCGGCGATCTACTGAGATCGCTGGAAGCGCCAAGCGGATTCTCATCGCCTGAAAATATCGCTATGTCACGAGAAGGAGTTATAGTGGTGAATTACGAACGTGGACATATAGCAGCGTACACTATAAACGGAAAACGGCTGCGCCACGAGTCTCACAAAGATAATCTTCAGGTAATTTATATTATTCCCGATGCAACTCAATCGGCGGCGAATTCGTTCGTCATAGAAAAACGGATAATCGAAGGTTTAGGGCTTGATAAGAAGCGAATTGTTTTCGCTGTTTCAGTGTCTACTTCTCAGCAGAGACGGCGAGTATTTGATAACAGGCGGTGACAAACGAATCGTAGAAGTTTGGAGGACGTTTAACCTGGCCCTGCTCTACGCGTTTCCAGCCTGCGAAAGTGGCGTGCGTTCTCTGGCACTGTCACACGATCAGAAGTAAGTGCGACGAATCTCATCCTTCGAATAATTCTATAGAAGCAATGGATATTTTAAGAACTTTTTCACGCTGATTCTCTTTATCTCAGGTTTCTTCTGGCTGGCTTGGCAAACGGGTCGATGGTAATCTTCCATATCGACTTCTACAGGTGGCACCACGAGTACCAGCAACGGTACTGAGATTGCTTCGCGTACGTCTAGCAAAGTCGAACGAGGCACGAACATGGTTCATCTGTCGTTCGTCTTCCTTGCACAACATCGACAGATTTCTCTCAGTTACGGATGCAAAGCAACGGTAACATCCACCGAAAAGTAAATCTCGCAACATCCAACCGTGTGTACAATTTCATTCCGACAGACCTGCGATTCGATGGTAACGCGTCGAATTCAAAGGGAACGCATCGTGCAATAACGCGAGGATTAGGCAAAGTGTTCATCGGCCGCCTCGACGGAGTTTTAAATAAAAGGCAGCTTCGAGTGTGATGAACAGTCTGATCTTCGAGTGTTTACAGATAGGAGCAACGAGCAACGACGCTTTCGTAATCGTTTATTACAATCAAGTAGTGGGCGCAGAGGACAGTAGTCGCCGAGCAGCAGGTATACTCATGATATTCAGCGTGTTAGCAATAAAGAAAAACAAAAGTAATTCGCTTTCTCGCGACTTTGTGGGAGAATATTCGAGTGCTTCCGTGAGATGACGCGTGCGAACCGACGACCGTGCGCATGCGCACCAAGGTGGGACGAAGTTTCGAGCCCGGGAGAACTGGCCAAGCTCGAGCGCGCGTTGTTTCGCGATTTTCGATCGAGATCGATATCTGCCTCGAACCTTCTAGCCATGCGAAAACCGAGAGAGACAGAAAGAAACGAAGATTTACGGGAGTCACGAACGAAATGAACTGCATCGCTCTCTCTCTCTCTCTCTCTGTCTATCGCTCTCACTTACTCTCTCTTTCTCTCTCTCTCTCTCTTTCTCTCTCGAACCGCTAGTCAATTACGAACACACTCGAATCTATCTGTACGCTTGCGAATACTCGATGGCCGATTCTCTCGACTCGCCACGTTCGAGGCGTGTGGCGCAGCGATCTATTCGCGATCTATCCCCGATTTATTGGCGGTCTCGGATTCGTCGAAGATTAGGCTCGTGGCGAGAATATTTCGCGGGTAAAAATCTCTGTGTGGCACGTCGAGACCGCGTCTGTGGCCCCTGACGACACGCGTCTAGCGCTAGTAACGTCCCGTGTAAATATGATTATCTCTACAGCGTATAAATATACGTGAAATATATATATTCTATACATACACGCGTAACTCCGAGCTACGGTGTTGAGCGAATGAGCGACAGACTCAGATGAAAGAGAATTGTATTTCTGCGCCAATGTCGTGGTCGCTGCTCGTGATAATGAGACACTCTTTGGCTAAGCACTTAGCGAGTTCAGTTTTACGAGACTTAGGAACGTAAACGACACACACACACGTACACGCGAACACGGTCCCACCTATACAAACTCTCTCCACCATGTATGCCATGTACGTAAACACGTTACACAGTAAGTATACACGTTTGCACAAGAAGGCACTTTCGCAGGGGCAATCGACGCTTTTTTCGCAGAGCCGCGTGTACGCTGGATTGCCCCATCTCGAGGAACACACTCTATATATATATACTATATTCACCATAAGATCACCATCATCATCCCGCAACACTTCCTATCCCCCGATATTCACGTCCTTCGAAAAAGATCCTAATTTTTGATCAAAGCCGTCCAGCTTAACTTTTTGCGAGGATATTTCTTGGTATTTTCGCATGCGATGTATAATTAATCAGCAAGAGACGAAGAATTATTAATAGGCTTTAAAAAAAAAAAAAAAAAATATCGAGCGAGTTTGAAACACGCGGATTTACCCCGAACTCGTCGGCGCCGTTCCCGCGGCGAGCGCTGGAATCGGCGTCACTCGTGTGTGAGCGTGTCGCCCCGTATGACGATTCGAATGGGACAGAAACAGGTTAGGTTTGTTCTTTCGCGATGAACCGCGAGCTTAGAGAACGAAAGAAAGGGGGAGAACGTGTAAATGTAGAAAGAGAGAGAGAGAGAGAGAGAGAGAGAGAGGGAGAGAGAGAGAGACCAGTGAATTATCGGATGTATCGAAAAAGAAAAAAGAAAAGAACAGGAGTGAAACTTAGGGACAATTGTTGTAGAAATAATATCACGAATGATCCATGGGGCTCTCGTCTTCTCGTCGTTTCGCTGTATCACGAATGCTAGTCACTCTTCCTTCGAGGAACACCGGTGTTCACCATATTGAATCAAAGGAAACGCGTGTGTGCACAGCTTTCATTGTTCCGCGATCGATCGATACCCGGTCGATATTGTCGTTCACTTACCATGGCGTAGTAAGCTAGGGATCCGTTTCGGTCCGATGAATCGACGATGATTCTTTTTACACGCACGCTTAGTCATCTTAGCTAGATCTCGATGTGTTTCCCTTCGGTAATCGATCAGTGACGTGGTAACCAAGCCGGACGGTGTTCGTAGGAGATGGCGCGAGAGAATGGCGGACAAGGGAGACGAAACAATGGAGGACAAAGTGTGCGAGGGCGCGAAAAGACAGCGTGAGAGAGACGCAGCGTAAATGAGAATAATTCTGAGCGAGAGTTTTGCGGCCACCGTCGATAACCGTCCTCGTTCCTCGCGTTTCGTGAGTCTACGCGTGTGGTCGCGTCCGATAGAATTGAACGCTTAATGGTCGAGACTTAATTTCGCGGCACATTCGCGCAGTGGTTAATTTTTCCGAGTACTTAAAAAGCCAGGCAAGGACGTAAAATTCGTAACGCTCGAACGATAGATTATCGAGATATATCCAGTAACGTTTCTCCGAATCATCGATACATCGCGAACGTCTCAGGATGCATCTAGTCAGGACACACGACAGGGAGCGCGGAGGGTTACCGACGGATCCCGAATCCCTTAGATGTCGATAACACTTAAACGAGAAAAATCATATTACAGTACTGTCTACGTGGTAGATGTAAAAAAAAAGTAAGTGCATGGTGCCGTCGTTCTAGCGATCGGTCGCTCTTGAGCTTGCGAGAGAAATGGGACAAAGGAAGGGAAAGATGTGACGACGTAACGTTGTAATAACGGTTTATTATAAACGTTTCAGTGTCGGTTCTTGTATCGTGCACCCGGCTCGCCGCCGGTCTCGTTAATCGTACAATTTATACACGCATAGGACAATGTTACGTGTGCAACAACGTGTTAAACAATTATATTATCGCTACTACTCGTTATGGGCATGCTTATTGCATGATTGTTCGTATCGTTCCGTTTGCATGTCGAGAGAGAAAATGTGCATGAGAAACGCTTGCTATCGAGGTAAGGTCGGTGTCGGCTGTCGGGAAGAAAGGAGGATGCCAGATTAGGTTAGGAACGCGTGAGTGGGAGAGAACGAAAGGGGAAGAAGAGGATCAACCGTGCACGTTTTTTGCTGTGTGTGTTTGTGCGTGAGAATTGTGTCTGGTGCTTCGGATAATGTTAATTTCCCGCGCACGCGCGAGGGTGGCTCGTCGCGCGTGCAACTGTTCACACATTATACTTAATGTACAGTCCGCGTATTATCGACACCTTATTTTCACTACGATGGAATCAGGAGGGGTAACAGAAATGACGAAAAGTAAGGAAAAGAGAGGAAAGAACGAGTGTGGCGCGTGCATTATTCTCGCTACGACCTTTGCTTCCCGCGTGTTCGTTTCGATTCCAACCTTTCTCGCGGCTCGAAAAGACGCGGGAAATTTGAAATTACATTCGTGGATGCAATTGCATCAGCTTTGTACGAGATCAAACACTATTGACGAGCGCGAAGCAGGGTAACTGGCGAAAATATGCGCAACAAGCGAAAGCAGAAGGTTAGAAAACATACAAAAAAATTCAAAAAAAAAATGGAGGCGAGTAAAGGAGAAAAGAGGAAAAAAAACGAAAAAAAAAGAACAAAAAGATTTTAAAAAGAGGAGTTTTTATATTTGTTTATAGGTGTGTGAGAATGCTGTACTTTTCGAGCAAGTTGTTAGTAAATTCCCTCCATATTGCTATATATATATATAAAATATATATAAAGGAAGTTAACAAAAAATCAATTTTCTGTCCGTACTCGAACTTCGGTACACATAAGAGTAACGCTACTATTTTAAATAACGCTAAGTACAACGCTACAACAAAGGTTTGCCTATATAATTATTATTACAACTACACTTTATTCTCATTATTAATTCATATGGTTATTATTAATTATCATTACTATGATTACGAGATATAATTAATTAGTGTACCCGACATCGCACGCGTTTGTGGATACATTTCGCCACGTGTATGTATCAATGAATAATCGTAGAAATCGACTCGCCTAGCGCGAACGACATAAGAGAAGAAATAGGAAGAAGAAGAAGATGAAGAAAAAGAAGAAGAAAAAGAGGAGGCAGAAGCGGAAAGAGAACGAATGAACAAAGATTATCGCGATTCGAGAACGAGAGTTAGGGTTTGTCCAATTGTTTCCGTGAGTCGAGCCGAAAAAAATGTCAAAATTCGGACACTATGTCATTCACCGTGAATCATAGGAAAGCACGAGGTAATCGCGAGCCGTATGCAGCACGTAGAAGAGACAGACAAATGCAGATGTAAAAGAGGAAACGGAAAAGTAAGAGGAAACAAATGGAAAAATACACGAGACGATTATACACGGTTCGTTTAGGCACGGAACTGCCCGTAGAAGTACTTACGTATAGATTTAATCAAACGTTCTGCGTTTCTAAGCGTAATCACGGGCGGATGAGAGAGAAAAGCGCATAAATGTCGCGGGATAACACTTACTCGGACGCTTAGCCGTTAGAGTCGTAACCTGTTCAGTATTTAACTGCGCCGCGGCCGAAGAAAATCGCGGCGATGACGCGAGATCGACCGCGCGCTCGCGAAGATCAAGAGAGCCATGACCGCGACTTAAGGTTATACCGTTCCCTCGACGGTCGACCCTCCCTTGTCGTCGCGAGCTTCTTCTGCGCGCGAAATAATTTTCCAATCAATCGATAAAAGTCAATATATGCGAGATCGTAGAGAGAAATAACGAAAAAGAAAAAAATGAAAAAAAAAACGGAAAAACACAAAAAACAAGCGAAGAATAATAAAAGCAAATAGAGGACGAAACAATGACGATGAAGACACACACTTACACATACAGAGTAACAGGAACATGTAGAGAAATCATGTAGAGCTGCGATCGTTTAAACGAGATCATCGAGTTCATCTGCGTCAAGTAGCGTTTTATAATCGTGAGTCCGTTTCTTATGGTAAGCGATACGATTTAAATAATTGTACAGCATTTGTAATGCTACACGAGGCATCCGCTCTGGATTAAGCTTAAGCCCACCCGGTTCACACGTACATAGGACACGCGCGCGTACACGTAGACACATGTACACAGACAGACAGACAGACAGATAAACCAATTTAATCGCCTGCAGTTACATTTCTTCAAAGACTGAACATCGTTCCGCGGCATATTGTTTTCTATGTATGCGTAATGTACATTTCACCACCACGTTACGCCATGTCATTGTTGAATCGTAATTTCGTGCCAGCACGTAAGTAGTATCGCATTCGAATCTCTCCGAGAATTTTCCATTAGCAAACCAAGGGGACGTAAGGCAAAATGACGCGCAGAGGGATAAATTCGTACGAGGGGTGGGGGTAATCGGTGGAACAGAGAAGGGAAATAACCGGGACACTGTGAAGGATAATAATATGGCCTAACTTTTTCACAACTTACGATGTAGATGAGATGTAGATCGCCTGAGAATGTAACAAAAAAGAGATTAAAAAAGAGAAAAAAAAAAGTAAAAAAAAAACATGTGAGCGAAACAAACATGGATCGATGTTCGATCGACGAACAAATGACTGCAAAGTTAATTACCGTTTTAAATGAAAACCTCGATGCTTGTCTAAGTATGATTTCCGACCGGAAGCCAAAATTGTAACCGCGACGCCACACGTCGGTCAGTCTCGTCGAAGGCACGGACGGCGCAGGTTAATTCCCGGCACTTTGAACAGAGTACTATTAAGTAGAAGTACTTAAGTCGTTGCTACATACCAATATAAGCTCTATGGCTTATTTTATACTTAGTATTATCGTAACGTTTCGATTAGAGGTAACATAATGGGAAAGTTGTATCTTAGTATAAGGTAGACTAATCTGTAAAGATAAGTAGTCAAATAAATGAAAAGTACATTTGATGTTGCAGACAGTTTTTCACTTACTTTCACCCGCAACGTGCCATTTTAACGATTAAAATCGAACAGAGTAGGAGAAAATTATTCTGGGTATTGCATGACAATGAAAATTCAATTGCAATAATCACTCGGTGTCTATAAGTCACTCCGAGTGCCAATGACACAAATTCCGTGATTCACGACCTTCGAATAACCTCGCATCTTGACACCATGACCTCAATCATGACCTATGACTTTCTTCGCGAACATAAGCGATTGCTAAGTAATCGTAATAGGTAACCATTTATACGTATTCTTCAGGTGAGATCGAACAACTATAACGAAGTCTTGATCCTGTTTCGAAATTTTCTGAGACTTTGGAAATTTTTAGGTACCCCGTTTAGGCTGCTCCGATAAGAGTTGTTCTAGACAAAAATGAGGAAAAAAAAACGAGAAAGGTGTAGGTGGGACAATTATTGGTAGGTTTCAAAGAAATAATACATTCAATATGGTACCGATTTATTTATTTCATTCACAATCACAAGGGGACACCTGCGTGTCCGGATATACAATATAGATTATACACACTCGTTAGAAAATACGTGTTATCAGCGATACCGGGTTACTCAAGTTAATTCGCCTGCAGATTCGGTTAAATATACGATTACCTTATATCACTTTCATGAACAGAGTAGATTTTAAACGGAATCTCATTTCTACTATTTGTTTATTCCCCCGTCACTGAAGGATTGTTTTTTTTCGTTCTAATAGATGCTTTACGTTCGCCTGATTGCGTGATATGCATGCGCTCCATCTGTATGTATCGTTCAAGTACGATCGACTGCCGAGAGATGGCAGCTCGCTACGGTTTCCCTTTCTTGCAAATCAGAACGACGCGAAATGAATCGTATCGTTCGAGACTTTTACTTTTTATCATCACTCGAAAAACCCGGTTACGGAACAAAAACAGTAATCCGCTAACTCGAACATCGACGCACACTAATACTATACGTGAATGAATAGAAAAAATGCCAGATTGAAAAGAATTCGTACAACGACGGTGAGTATAAGACAGATCGACGACTTCGGTTACATCGAGTGTCGCTAACTTGTACTAATTGTCATTCGTATCCAAAGTTATGATAACTACAAGTATTGGCTGCTGAAAGATATTTTTCTGGTTTAAAGTCAGTGCTATCCAAGTCTTCTTTCATGTTCGATGATTAATCAGAGAGGTCAATTTTCCTTGGTTCATAGATATCGAATATCCTACTACAAGATATTATGACAGATGACAGTATAGCACTGATGATAAACCTTGACGGTATCTGTCACTGTAACTCGAGTCTTCACTCTCTATACTTCATAATTTTCGGACTCATTTACGACTGCGTTCCTTCCTTACCGATTTACCTGTCAGTCTCAGTCGGTAACGCCTGTTTCACAACAATCTGCATTGGTCTGTATACCCACGGTCTCTGCTACAGTGTCACAGATTAGGTGCGCGTTTTGGTACATCATTGATCTATCCTACCGAGTATCTGTTCCTTGCATACACGTAGAAAAGAACGCTTCTCAGTCTCGACTCGTCTAAACGACTATCCCAATTGTAAAACGACGCGAGCATCGCGGTAACTACGATCGCCGCGCGAAGTTGCCGGAGTAAATTTCAGTCTGTAATACGATGTAGCTCGTGTATTCACACGTGTAACCAACGATGGGCGTCGCTGGAATATCGAAGGATAATCTCGATAAAATTCACAGGCAGCCAAGTGACCAAAATTGACAGGATACGGGTATTGGTACAAGGACTATACAAATATACGTACACATATACGTGTATATACTCCGAGGACTAACCACTAAAAGCTTATGATGTTGTGCGCTACTCTCTACGTTTCTATACTATTTGCTTCTTGGCACATTTTCATCGTGTCCCTACTACGCTTATAGGTATCACCATTTGTTTTGTAGTTCCGAAGGTAACGTTTCATGGTACCCCGTACGGTAACCTAGGTCTCGATACTGGAAATAGGGTTCCAACTACGTGAAACACAACAGAGTGTCGTTACGAACGAAACTCTTAGTCTCTTTTCATGATTTAAGGGAGATTACTCCGTTTTACGTATACATCGATTGTTCGCCACGATATTTCTCATCCAACTACTTTCCATAGACGCCCATGTACATGTAGAAATACGGTTCCTGCGCTATCCGTGGCTGGTGGATCGTTAGTCGATACCGAGATACGAGTCATCGCAGTCGATAGAGGTGTCGTTAAACGCGAACAATTGGTATGTCATTTTATGTCTACTCCCGTGGTATGCATCCCCCCCCCAATTTGTCACAGGCACATGCGCATTTACATCATGTCTGCACCTCTACATATCATACCCGTTTCGTATCTCTCGGCGCAGCCCTTTGCACGTTCATGCATCGTCGCGAAAAATTTCATCTGGACTAAACGTTCTTCTCTACCTTCGACGTATATTATTTTCATCTTTATATCGTTCGAGAACGAGCTATGTTATTCAATCTCATTTATCACGTACGATCATTCGCGGACAATCGCGACATAGCCTCGACGAGTTTAAACGATCTACAATTGTTTCCTGAATTGCTATAAGTAGTAACCCAAATCTTCCAAATCTGCACGACACCCAAGGAACCCTTTCATTCCCTTCCTCCAAGAAAAGGACAGCTGAGGTAGACGAACGCCATAACAGAAATTACCCCTAACGACCTGGCCCAGTCGAAACTTCAGGAATTCAATTTTTACTCCCGCGCCTGTGTGCCTACTTCCCGCGTATGCACGTACTTCTGGGCGCGTTATCACAAACAGTGCCTCACGGAGATTTACATACGGAGACACGTTGAATAAGAACATTTTGCTCTGCAGTGGCGTGTGTTAGCGTGAATTAGTAAACGTCGCCTTCGCTACATCTACCAGTTACCCAGTTTCGTCTATTCGCATTCTGCATTCGCTTTGTAGCTTCTCATTGCGACCGCGATTACCATGTGACAAAGGTCAGCAACGTTCACGGATACGTTTTGGATAGTTATATTGCTCTATTCTAAGTATACTTGAGGATCTATCAGGTTAAGTGGTTATTGTCCTTAGTGGTGCCGCGAGTAATTACACGGACAGATAAAACAGGTCAATTTGATTCGTAAGCATGAAAGAGGCATGAGGTCACGTGAGGAGACCTCATCGAAAGATTCATTTCGTAAGAAGTCATCGACTGTGTCTGGGTTACCATGCGATGATATAATGAATACGTTGGTAAGCGACTCGCATATCTCGTCGGTAAGGATGCTTGTGACAGGCAGCGCGCTCTGACGATGCGCTTGCAAAGTTCAGAGAGCTTAGGATATTTGCGATGCCCTTAGGAGGGCGTAGCACGGTAAATGACTCTATCGATCACGAATTAACGCTTTCGTTCGACAATATCGCTTGACTGGTACCCGTGATCGGTGGAAAAATATAGAAGTGCCTGATTGCATTTGCTTAAAACGTACGAAAGGAACATTATCGGAGGAACATGCAACAGAGGTATTATAGGTTAAGGAAGCGGAGATGAGCGTAGAAATGTATTTGAAATGGTGAACGAGCGTTGTGAGTGACCGTGAAGCAATTTTGAGACAGAATCTCGTGCGTTTGATCGGTCATTTTCAGCGATGATCCTTTTGTTCGCGTCACGACGATTACTTGTAAGAGCTCGCTGCACAGTAGAGGCTCCATTTAAGTCTCTCGGTATTCTCGACTCGCTGTTCCGCCAGACAATTATTTGCCAATATCAGCCGTAAAAATTTTATGCGTCTATAGGGATCTCTATCGTTATACTCTATGCCGTATTCGTATTGTTCGACCGGGGAGCAAGGGGTTTGTGGGTCGGTATCGATTCGCGGAATCGAAAACCATCGAGCAACGAACGGTCCCGCGTTCCGCCATGTTGGATCTGGTCGTAAAAATTCGCGCCATTCACAACCGACTGTTAGGTTCAATGTATCTCGTTCTCACGCTGTTAAAATATATATGATCGTAGTTGTAGTCGATAAACTATATTCGTATGTACGTTCGAATGTCAGGATCAACCTGGATTCGTTTTCAAAAAATAATCTATTCTATATCTTTTATTTGCTCTCTTTTTCTTTCTCTCTCTCTCTCTCTCTCTCTCTCTCTTTCTCTCTCGCTTTCGTTCTGTCTTTCACTCTCTCTTTCTTAACATTTTGTCTTTTTTTTCTTTCGTTTTTTTTTGTTAAAACGTTTATATATGTATATCTTTTTTGTTATTTTTCCTTCAAAGATAGTTTGAGCAACCTCGCCTTCCATCGACTCCCGACCATACTACGCTTTTACAAACATTCTACTACGAACTACTGCTCGTTTACTACTTCACGCTCGCCATGTTCGATTATATTCCAAAAAGCACAGAGTGTGTGTTTTGTTTTGATTTTTTTTTTTTAATCTTTTTTTTCCACTTTTCTTTTTTTCTGTTTTTTTTTGTTTTGTTTTTGTTTTTTGGCTTTTACTTTGGTTCGGACTGCTATGTTTCTTCCGAGCCTCCGTTTGAGATAGAAATTGTACTTAAGTCAGTCAAGCGGTGTGCATTAAATGACGACAGAAGGAAACAACGCCCAAGCCGACGTCCGACAAGAACTGCGACTTCCCGCGATATTTATCCCGGGCGTGCTGTTTTCATCTGCAAACAGTTTTTTCCTCGAATCGAAATTCCTTTTTCCTCATTTAGAAAAATATCTTTTTTAATTTTTAGCGTAACTTTTGTTCGCCTTCTTTTTGTTATTTACAGCCAATTAATTTAATTTAAAGACAAATTGCGAGTATCTATTAGAATATTATGGAGACCCAAAAATATTCCGCTTCCTTTCTCTTTTTAACATTCTCATAAAATAGATTAAGGACAAACGGAATAATACTGCATATTTCAATTTGAACTGGATTTTAATTTTTTAATTATTTAAACTCTGATTTACTGGTAGCTTCAGCTATCAAAACCTTTCTTTACCACTCACTAAAGGAATACTCAAAATGATATTTAAGAGAGCAATTATTTTACGTTATCAGATACTATTTACCCAAGAAGGCTATCCAAACACTTACCTGCTGTTCAAGCAGCTCAGACTCACTGGAGTTGGTTCTGAATTCACTGGTGGAATGTGGCCAGGGATCGTTTCCATCAGTGGATACCATTGCGTCACCGGTTTCCTCGGATTCTCCAGCATCTTCAGCCACTGCTCACGACCGATGCCAATAAAATCGGCTCCAATCGCTGTGCAGCCCATTAATTCGTTCGATCCGATCCTATGAAGATCATATCATTGCCGACAGATGATCGTTTGATTTCTCATCGCATTACTCTACCTCTTACCTGTCGTAGTCGATTACTTGTACTATAAGACTGACGTCCTCGATATTATCTGATGGCACATCGAACAACAGCATCTCGTTGTACACAGGGAACAACGTGTTCTTCTTCACTGAGGTCTTCTTCTTTTTTATGCGTTTGTCTTGACACAGCAGGTACACCTTCACGTATGGATCTGCAGGCAGGTTTGTCGCGTTAGATATTATCTACATGACCAATGTTATTGTTCATCTATCACGACTGTTCGTCTTTCTGACAACCGCGTAAAATGAGACACTATAGAAGACGAGGTGTGAAGCGTATGGATTTTAAAAAGAAAATTTTAAACAGAGAAATTATATCCCGTAATGAATATCATACGTATTAGCGATTAGATTGATGTCATGTGACAGACGTTGAGATAATGTAAGTTAACGATTTGTTAATGGTCTAATCGAAGGAATTAGTCGAACTCGACGACACGGAATAACTCATAACGTCGTGAAAAGCTTCTCGTCTTATGTGTTTCGCTGTTAATCTACGACCACGTGGGTAGGTTTCAAGCAAATTTACCTGACGACCCTGTTATATCCATGGCTTTCAAGTTTCTGGCTTTAATTACGGTCACTGCTAGACGGCCAGCCGTTGGTAGGAAGCAAAGCGACAGCATCAATTTGCCCATGTCCACTTTGTCCTAAAGGAACGAGCGAAAACCGGTTCAGTTTCTAAAGTAGAGGAGGCTAAGGTGGTGGCCAAAGCCGAGGTTAAAGTGGAGACTGCGAATTTTGGGTTGTCCAAAGTCGCTTCGCGAACTTAGACTATCGCAATGAAGTGTGTTATTATAAATACCACATTGTTACGAAATCGTAAACGTTGACGATAGATAATATCAATCGTGTCGCCGAAGATTGAAACACAATTCAGTGTCAATGTGCTTACCTGCATGGCGCATAGAATGTCCATCGCATACTCGATCTCTTGTTCCAGGTCAGTGCAGTCCAGCAACTCCTTCAGCACCACTTGTCCGATTAAATCGTTCCGCGAGAATCGATCGAAGTCGTAAACGGAAAACTGAAGATACTGCTTTCTCAATTCTTCATACGACACACTGGTGACAGATACCGATCGTTTTCATGTCATAAAGGCATGAGCATAGATACATAGACTTCTAAAGGTCTATGCAAACTTACAGACAATTACTACCTAACATATGTGTAATATTTTCTTATATTTTATTTACTTATTTATTCGCGGATTGATCCTTTGTATTCACATTATATATAAATATATTGCGAAGAACTGTGAACTAATTACAGAGATGCAGGAACCCTGCATAGCAGCAAACAACTATGTCTAGGTCGATGTTTGATTAAACAGATTTATTAATTCTAGCAAACCTCTGAAATTTGTTCAACCACGTGTACCAACCTGAATATGAATGTCTCGTTGAATACAGGGTTCAGGTTCTTCCTGTGCACTTTCGTTTGATACTTCTTTTTTCGATCAGGCAGGAGGTAAACCTTCACGTAGGGGTCGCTGCTGCCTGTCACATCCTTCACTGGTAACTCTCGAGCTTCTAGAATCTAACGGAAACATTATTTTTTTTCTTCATCAGCAAATATTTCCAAATTACCCTCCGATATACACATTTTAATTAGTTATGCTCAATCTCGTGAAAAAAAATTAATGATAAAGTCAGCAAATGTTAAGAGAGTCGAATTAGAGATACATCAGATTAATAAACATTGGTATATGCAAATGATTTTACATCCTTCGAGTAATCCGCAATATGATATCGATTTGGTTTGACTATTGGACAAAAAGGTAATTAGGAATAACCTAATTTGAAGGATATTCTATGATTCTGATTAGGATCGACCGTTGAATAATGAGTTAATCAGCGAGAGTCTAATTAGAATCGATGTAGAGAGACACGTATCAGTGTTGGTTTATGGAAAAATGTCGCTTGATCAGATTTAGATGAATTATTGACTGACTGGTTCGCCTGTGTAAAATTCCGAGGGTAATTTGTATGCAGACAACTTTGAAACAGAATCGTTCAAGGGGAGAAGTCTATTGTGTGTATGTAAATACGAAAGATTGATGTGTCGTGTCGGACGTGTTGCGAATAAAAATTTAACTGGATATGGTTGCAGTTCATGCATATTTTTCGTTAATTAATAAATCACCGGGAAAATGTATTAGGATTCAGAAGTAGAGTAAGAAATGTAATTAAAAAATATTAATTATTTCAACGCTTAATTTTCATGAATGAATGTATAGAATTCTGTTCCACTCAATTATTTGTTGACAATTACAGGAAGAAGAGACAAATTAAATAGCAGATTAAATTCAATTAAATGATAACAAATTAAATTACTGAAATTACGTCAAATAATAGAAAATTAAATGAGACGAAATTAACTTAAATAATAGAAAAATCAAATAATAATTTCATGAGATACTTTTTTCGTCTTTTTTTTTTGATGTGCGATAAATATCAATTTCCAGAAATTAAAAATTGTTAGGGTCAATTAATAATTCAAATGGTTAAAATTACTATGACATTCAGTTGTTACATATGTATACTTGTTTACAGTAACGTTTTATTATTTACACTGAAACTACACTCAAAACACACCGTTGTGAAATGAAATTCAACAGTGTCATGGAACTTTACCATGTCAGGAAGTTTCAATGGGCAATATATGACATTGAGTGTAAAAACCCTCGAGTTTCATGAAAAAGGTAAGAGGGAAGAACGATCCACCACAGGGACACATTCCGCCGAGTAAAAATTGCAAGTTCGCAAATGGACCGTTCCCGACGTAATTTAAAGTCAGAGTTTTCAAGAATGCAAATAGAATTTAAATATTTCCGTGCAAAATTAATCTCCCAGTCTTCCGCCCAAAAAATCGGGAATAATACTTTTAAACTTCCTGATGGATTTTTAACTTTTAATCGAAACTGAAAATTCATTTCCAACAGGATTCGTCAAAAATAGTTTTCAGCTTAATTTCTTTCGAATATCATGCGCCAAAATTCGAATTCGAACGGCCAATTGCGACATCAAGGAAAAACAAAATCCGCGAAGCACAATACGCGATAATAAATTTCTCCGTTCCCCCAATGACAAATAGAAATACAACGCGACAATGACCTAATCTCTCCCTTATTCAACGAAATACCGTTTGATCCAGATTATTACCATAATCACGCAGTGGTGGAAGGGTTGATGAAAAGGGAGGAGGAGAAAAAAATTCAGGTCTCCGCGGGTCACCAGCGTTCCTTTGTACGCCCGTCCTCAACTAGATTTATGAATGAGCCCGATTACGTGGTATGCATGCATCCGGCCGGGTTTACATTTCTGTGTCACGAAATGTGGGTTCCGCCCTGTTTAGAACGAATTCGATCACCCTCTATCTGGTTTATTAGTCAATCAACGATCGTGGCGCCACCATCGGTGGTAATCAGACCTAAAAGGTACCCTGTCACTTGCCACAGTAACTCTATGCATTATTTAGTTTATTACAATTGTGCAGTAACTATAATTTTGCGATATTCACCGAATGACTAGTAATTATAGTAGTTGATACTTAACACATAACACTCCTCAATGATATACAAAAGAAAAGACACTCGAACTTCCTCGCAATCGATCCCACCCAGGATTTTCTGCTCAATAATCGCTTCTTAAGCAACGCCACTCTCAGTCATGAATATTCAACGAAGGATAAGGTCTCACGGATTCGACGACGAATCATCTGGAACAGGGGTAATCGCTCTTTGTTGTAAATCATGGAAGTTTCGGAATCGTGACGACGAATACCAAATTAAATTCGATCGGATTACCGAGACATCTCTTTTATGCAGTCTTTGGTTCGATCTTTCCTCTACGCCCAGCGACCTTGTGGCGCGGCTTAATCAAAGTCGCTGCACGCGATCGAACATATCCTACTGACTCGGGAACGATATGATCAGGCAAAGGGCGAAACTGGAACGTGGAATGTCGGCCATCGTTTTCATGGAAAGAATTCTCCGAGTCCCACCGTCGATTTCGCGGGCTACGTGAGCCGGTTTGGAAAAAAGCCCTGGCCCAGCCTCCGCCGATGGAAACCGGGTACCAGGGATGCAGGAGCGTGACTGCTGGTGCACGTACAAGGGCTTTCGATACACGGGTAATCGTGTTCGTGGTCGGATCACTGTGGTTTAATTCTCCGTCAGCTGATATTGCGACACTTGACTGAAATACTTAACGTCTTAAAGGGTTTGTGCGCTTTTAAGTAGTACTGACTTGGTAGATCTACCTGGGTGTAGCTACAGTAGCTCGCGAAAGTGTTCGTACGCTGTATAATTTATTTCGAAAATTTCATTTATTAAATCTGTGAACAATTTTCGGAGAATTATGGAATTTTGTAATAGCATTGCGGTTGATTGGAAAGTATACCAATGTTACTGACATCTTCGAAGATTTTATGATTAATAGTATTATCTATATATTATTATACTATGAAATATATGGAATAAAAATTTGTTGGAATAAACAATCTATAAATGAAGTGTGTTAATACTAGTAGCAACATGTTTCTATGTTCCATACGACGTTACGTATACTACGTTAAACGTGACAGGTAGTTAATTCAAGTGTCAAAATTCACCTTGTATTCAAACAGAGAAGATTCCCTATTTATTTTGATTGATTTAGACTAACCATTTTCCGTTTGCATTAATCATATTTAAGGAATGACTCTTTTATCCTTCGCAAAATGAAATCTGCTTTAAAACATTTACACCGGTATTTCTCCTTCTGTCTGTAAACGTATAAAATTTTCTGAATTTACACGTTTAAGTTACGGTATAATGTATTTCACCTGTCCTGTGAAATATGAGGGTAAAAAAGATGAGGCTCGGAGTATAACTCACGCAACACCAACAGTACGCGATATGAAAGCTCTAGCATCGCTGCTGCTTTCACGGTGCACAGAAACAAGCAAAATGACGTGCATTTGAAAAATACTGAAACTCACTTTGACCACCAGCCCCTCCATGTCCTTGTCGTAGCGCAAAGCGAAGTGCAGCTTGCCTGCGTACTGCATTTCAGAGATGCTGTTGCTCTCATCGTCATCCTGTCCTATCTCCTTCTTGTATAGTTCCGGCTGCAAACGTGGAGACGCACGTCTAAAACTTTGAACAAACTGAATTTGCTAGTTCGTTTCATTGTCTGTACGCTGACCGTTTGTCTCGAATTCTTTTGAAAAATCCACCAGGAACGTTCCATTAAATCCCTTAGTCGTTTGTTCTCTTTGACTATTTAATCCTTTCTAGGTCACGAATTTCGATTATAATTCTATCCCAATTTTTATGTAATAAATTAAACACATTTCGTCCTTATTATATCTCTAAAATAGAATATTGTGTTAACTTCATTAACCCTTTGCACTCGGTGCCTATTACGTTACAGAAAAGTAACAATTCGAGGACTTCGCGCAGTGAGCGATATTTTGGTAAATAGTAAATAAGAAATCCGACACAAATTAATTAATTAATTAGAATTATTTTATTTAAATATCCCACGCATCGTTACGTTATTTCGAATTTAATACATTCATTAACATCGTACCCATGGGATTTGATTAAATAATGATCTCTCGAGTGCAAAGACTTAATAAATAATTACTAAATTTTTTTTTATTGTTTTATTTCTTGTCGCAGTTGCGCATTACGAAAAATTGTATTAAAATCACATTTTAGAACGGGATAGGATACTTCTCGCGGTATACAAATATGGCAGACCGTGAAGATGCGAGGAGAGAATATTCACGAATTTTAGCGAAAAGCAAGTTTGCGAATTGCAAGTGTACCTTGATTAAACCGAGACTGGAATCGCTGCGATTTTCGAGGCTGCAGATGCTGAACTTGATCGGCAGGTCAAGACGATAGGAGAGTTGCCTCTGGAAGCTCTGGTGTCTCATCGGGACAATGGGCAAAGTTGTTTGGCGCAATACCTATGAAAAAGTCATGCCTTAATTTGCTCATCGCGTCTCAATATTTCAAAAGTTTATCCAGGAAGTCGGCCACCCTCATCGTTAGCCGCTTAACTACTAACTTTCCTCGACGATGCTTCGTTACATGGAATTTTCATTTAGGAGTTTCGGATCCGGTTATACGGGAACTTTCCACGCCGAGTAAACTAAGCAAGGAAGAATAATTCGTACGACGTTGCGTCGTCGTAAATGGAACAAGGAAGGAAGACGGTCAGCGTTAGCCGAATGTTCGAAATTATTATAATTAAGCAATTTTCTACGGTTTCTAACTTTCACTGCTTCCAGGATATATTCTGGCGCGAAGCAGCACGAGGTACCGTGAATTCCTAATTTTTGCCAGTAATTTTTCCTAATTGGGAAAATGGAACGGTTCCAATTACGAGGAAGGCAACGCTCGAGCAATTGTGGAAAGTAATATTTGAATATTGGTTTATCAAAATCCGTTTACAATTTCCCTCCAACCATTCGATGTTTTCCGCTTTTATCGAGAGATTGATGGTATTATTTTTTTTATCCCAGCTGGATATCGATGATGGATGGTAGACGAGGCCGGCTGACGCTGTCGAGTGAAAAATAAGATTGCTGCAGTTATAGACTGCTTTACTCCTGCGTGGAAATTCATATTGCACGCCTTCCTTGCTCCCAGAGGATATAAGAAAACGTTTTGAAACTATATGCAAATTTCTCGATACTCGAATTCCTTTAATTACCAGCAGTCTTACAGTGCAATCGATAACAGGTGAACATTAATAATCTCGAATGAAAAACGATATTATTTCATACCAATCGTAGTTGCATTCATAATTAAAATAAATCTTGTCGAGCTTTTTCCATTTCAGATAAGAAGATAAACCTGAATGACGGATTTTTAAGAGGCCCTACAGACAACGTAACATTTTCCATCTCTATAATATAATAAACTCTGATTATTTCAAAACGCGAAGTATCAATATTTCTTTTCAAAATTCAAAATCGTAATCGCAATCTTAAATTTCCTTAACCTTCCAACTTCTCGAATTTCTAAACGGCGTCATAATAAACTCCACAATGAAAACAACGTACTGGCAAGAACGGCGAATGAATTATTAATTAATTTCTTTTGTAATACCACATGCATATTCAAAATGCGGCGGATGTTATTAAACGACGTTTACACTCTCGAGGTACTGCCATTTGGGCTTTCCTTAGTTACACCATTTCTTCCAGAATTTTTGTCCGTGTCTAACACGCGAGAAGCGTATTCACGGCAGGTAAAAGATCAGCACATGCGCATATTATCGTTCATACCTTTTTGCTATCCTTCTGCTCCTGAACGTACTCGTGAGTGATCGGCTCTGATTGGAAATCCGGCAGGGAATGACTGATACGAATAGCGTTTTGATGCGATAAGTCGCTCTTAGAGTCTTCCTCTTCCATGTTCCGTCTCATCCTCATTAACCATCGCCAGGTATATGAACATTGGAAGCTCGCAGCTGCCAACACCAACAGAAGCACCAACGCTACTGCCATTCCGAGCACCAGCTGGAACGTGAACGTTTCCGTCCAATCTTCTGCAAAGAGAGGAAATTCGCACAACGTTAGTAGGGACGTGGTCAGGGCGGAAAGGTAACGATGCTTTTCTATTTTTTGTATCTTGTTGTTTCGCCGATAGAAATCGTCGTGGTTCACTGACGGACGGTTGACAGTGACCCTGTGAACGCGAAGAAATTTCGCGTTAATTACAGAGGGTATCGTTCGAGGGCCTAAGCCAGCAGTTAATTAAGCTGCGAGACAAGAGATGGCGCGGGAGATAGGGCGCCCAACGGAGGTAAAAATTTTAATTAAGGAATGTCTTCTCGTCTCGGGATTAGAGGCACGCGAGGAGCGAGCGGAAATTAGTATACTAGTCGAATCGAATAAGCTGTTACATGCAGCGATCAACAGCTGAAGATAAACACCACCGTACCCTCCTTAATCGTGTAATTTTACACGGGTCTCAGGCTGTTCTAAGACATCTCTAGGATCGACGAAATTGCAAGCCCACCCAAGTGGATTTAAGCAACCTTGATTCGTGATTATTCCTAGATAGAGGAAATAATTTTTGTATTATTATACATATAGTATTAATTTAAAACAACTAAATTATTAATTTTATAGTAACTAAAATTTTTATTAAGGATTATGGATACTGCAAAAATATTTATGATACTTCGCAAAATATTCTCCAATAAATCGTGATATAATAAAATACGTTTAACTATATCCTTAATCTAAAGTTAATAATCGAAAGAAAAAATTACAAATTCAGTGGATTATATCATTGACGTAAATGTGATCAGTGTAGGCCTACGGTAGATTTAGGGTTAGATTTTAGGGTCAACTGCATGGACTTCTGCAGAGTGCGCCATCTGCGAATAAATTGTGAACTCACGACACGTGACACGATTAGTCACTGCGCTCTCTGGTTGGCGCAACGTCGCTTAGCTGAAAATCATAGGCGACTTGCGCAACGCCGGCAGAGCAGATGAAGAATAACACGCTTGGTGTAAAGCACACGCACGATGATTAATGTATTATGCAGCATCGCGCGCAGCCCACGAGAAAGGGAAAGTAGGATGAGTCTTCACGCATTCGCGAGAACACCGGACCAGGTATGGGCAACAAAATCTGTCCCTGCATGAACAATGGCCCCGTGGTGGGAGCAATTTGTATACGTGAGAAATTGGGCTAAATATGAGACACAATAGCGTAATAAATATATACACGCGATCGACAGAAAATTTGGGAAAGGTCTAAATCCACTTAATTATAGCGACGCATTTAAATATTTTATATGCAATTTGTATGTTCTTGAAAGATTAATATACTTTAGATAAATTCTACTATGTCATCCATTTCTAATTGCGTATAAGTGTATATTCTTCTTTTCTATTTTAAAATAAAATTCGATACTATGCCCAATTGTATAGAAAATATTTCTCATACCTTGAAAATTAGAAAGCTTCTTTTTTAAATAAGACACCCTGTATAGGGATATGATTGTCTGGTTCTAATGAACAATTTTCAAGAGACGTTATACAGTGTTACGTATATTATATATCCCATAACTAGCAAAATGATAAAATAAAATATAGATAAGGATTCTCAGTGATCCTTTCATTTTTATAAATTCTAATACTCTGCAATATTCATTTGCAAAGGGCAAAAGTTAATACACTGATTTCAGCAGGACCTGTTACACAAGCTTGTATTTAATGAACTGCGCCTTATCCATTGTAATATCCTCAGGTACTTGACCTGTTCATGCTTATGTTAAACGTAACTTGGTACAGACGATTTCGAAGTAGACGGCTTTCTTCCCGCCGTCTTTATTAATCGTGTCCCCAACGCCCTTGATGGCAGGAACTCGTCGGTGCCAGCTGGATCGTGTAATAACACAGCGTCCGTTTAGGATAATGCAAATAAGACGGGTTTCAAGCAGACAGGATGCTTCATTAGGCGTTCGCGTGTCTGTACCGTTTCGACGAACAATGATTTTCCCACTATGCCTCGGGTGTCGACGCCTCCGCGTTTTAAGGTTCGATTCCGCGACGTCTGGGAATTTGTGCCTTCTTCTTTCGCCCTGCCCAGCTATTGCTTTGAATCCGTGTCTGACTCATCGGTCGAAGAATCGTGTGCGTACGGTAAAAATGGAGGAGAGGCGTGGATTCGATCAATGGCTAAATTATTAACTTCCAGAGGAACATAGTAAGGTCGTTTAATCGTGGAGGTACTCGATACCACTCTGCAGAGATTACCACGGCTTCCGACATTCGCCGCCAGAGGGATACTTAGCGCTAGCTAATTCTCCGAAGTTCTCGCTAATCGTCTTCCCCATATAAGGTACAGTTCCTGACAGTTGCATTCTCTCGTTAGTGTCAGAGTCAGGTGAGTAATTATGGGTAAATTTGGTAGGAGATATCGAAGGAAATTCTCCCCTGGGATTACTAGATGACTTTTTATTTTGCTTTCAAATGTTTCCTTTACGTTTATTTACGGAAGTTAGAAAGTGTTTAGTAAATTATTAAATTTAGTAAAATATACAGAAAGCGTTTAGGTAATTAAGAAAATAGCGAAGTAATTTTTACAATTAAGTGTAATATAAGTATCTAGTCGAGTATAAGCTATAATCAGTCATTAATAAAGTGTAAATTTAAATTATTAGTTAAAACTAATTTAAACTAATTTAAAGTTTTAGGTCTACCTTAAGTAAAATTAGTTAAGTTTAATATTGATGCTGAAGGATAGTTAGTTAACTTTTATTTGATAATAGTAAATCAATTAGTTAATTAAGAGTTATTTTATGTGCCCCATAGCAGCATGCAATACTGACTGTTTTATTCGTTTCCGTTGTTTCGATAATCAGATTACTCGGGATTTCTATAATTATCGAACACGAAATCCAAACCGAAATTTAAGATTTATTATCCGAGCATCAGTGCTATCAGAGTTTCACGATACGTAGGTATTACATCTGAAACATGCTCACATATAAACCAACATTGCAATTATAGTTCCAATTTCCATCGAGGCTCTCTTCGGAATATATACTTTTAAAGTATACGCTACATAACTGTTAAATAGAACGTTAAGTATCAATTACGATAATATGATTATTTTGTATCAATATCACTCCTTGACGTTTTATTTATGCTTACGTAGTAAATCTATACAATTTCGAACATTAATCAATTAGAGTTAAGTGTCAGGGCTTTGTCTAACATAAGCTCTGAATCCTGGCTGAAGGACATCTTTCAGACGTATTGTGTACAATTCTAGGTTATTTTGTACCAACCTCACATGATCTTAGGCAGTCTTAATTATCATTGATTTATTAGAGCCCTTGTAGTCCTTCTGACGTGTCGTACAACAAAGACATTAATGCCATGCAAATCGACGAAGTTGAGGTCTATTGTTGTACGATATGTTCAATGTTGTAACAGGACAGCTGAAAATATTCAGCTTTACATAATCTGATATTTCATTTTGTTTCACTCCCAAATGATAATAATTTTTAATCCAAAATTTTTAAATTAAAATTTGTATTAATTAAATATTATTTTTAGTTAATTNTAATAATTTATTATTAGTGAAATTTACAACAATAACGATATAATTACAATTTGTTACTAATAAAGGAATCTTTTGATCTAAGTAAAAAGGGTACTAACTTTGCGTATTAAATTTTTCGTGTATCTTCTTCTATATTTTGTATTTAGTGTCAAGTAAATATCATCGAATAACTGCCAATATTTGGAGGAGCAATCACGGTCTCATCGATAATTATTGTCCACCCAAATTCTCACGCAAACAATTCCTCCGTCTTAATCTATTTGCCGAGGATACATTCTGCCTGGTCATTATCACAATAGATGAGATTAGCTGGAATTGTACGTGTCACCATTGTACGTCCATTAACGCGTTGCTCACTCTAGTTTCCACGATCGATTCTGAAATTCGAACAATAACGCAAACATCATTTTGTGCCGGTAACACCGCGAATGAAGCATTTTCATAGAAATAAATTTTCCAACATTATACGGTAATTGCAAGGTAATAAATGGAGTGAATTGCAGTACGATGCTTTTGAGATATTTGTTCTAATCACTCGCACATGTGAAACGAAATCATAAGGATTCTGTCAATCCTTAATTTTCAAATCATTCGAATCCTCCAAAAACTTTCTGCTCTGCACGAAAATAATTTTCGGACCCTTCGAAAAAATACTTAACAAGTATTGCCGTAAAAAATCAATATTAGAAAATTTATAATTCAAACAAAATGTCAAGAAACAAGGAAAAGCTGGATAATTAAATATTTCATTAAAAATCTTAATTGTATTAAAGACGTTCAATCATGGAATTGAGATGGCGACCGCTTAGAAGCATGACCTATAAAGGGATTGAAAGAATAGTAGCACGCGTAATTCAGAACGTATCTCTTATCTTTTATGAGCAAAGTTCTTTTGAATGATTAAAAAACTATTGATCCAATTAGAACGACTGATCTAGCTCGACGCCAGAACCTAATTCCTCTTGTTTGCTGGAAGTCCGTTCCTAGCAGAACTACGCGAAATATGTTATATATACGCGATTCTGGAAAAAACAAGGCAATGTCGGTTGCAAAAAGTGCAAAACGATGAAAATACGACTGATCGGATTAAAACGGTTCAATCGATATTTCGAACTCGGCGCTTCCCTTTGTTCCATGGATATTCGTTCTAATTAGTCGAGCTATCTCCGTTATGCAAAAGATCCGTATCAATCGGCGAAATTGATCAACGTAAATTCTGTAGGTCAGGTGTAGAAAATTGAGATTCCAAATGAAAAACGAAAGAGCGACGTCCAAAGGCATGGACTAGTTTTACTTTTCAAACATTTGCAAAGAAGAAAAGTATTTTATTACTACATTTATTAATTCCGAAAATATTTTATCTTTTATGATTATTCTGATCATAATTTCCAATTTCTGTTAATACTTTGATCTTTCTATAATTTGTTTTATTAATATTTGTAAATTCTTTTTTAAAGTTTTAGTGTATTTTAATTTTTTTCTAATCATTCTCAATAAATTTTCAATATTGATTTAAATTCACTATTTCTTTCTTTTCCTTCTCGGTATTCTAATACCACTCTTGGTGAAATTTATAATTCTCTTTTCAAATTATGACTCCTACAATTCTATTGTAAAAACAAATTGTTTCTTCGTGAAATACCCGGCATATCAGATGTATATGTATATATGTATTCAAAGAATTTCAACCCGACTGCTAGCTATAAAATTTCCATGGTATCCATTTATTTTACAAACAATCGTTTCAGTTAAAAGTTTGATTACATTCCAGTGTCCGTGATTTACGTAAACCGAATTCTTTTGATACATTATACCTTCCCTTTTCTCTCCATGCAGAACGTTTATACATGGTGCGATTTTTTACAATATCGTTATTTCTACGAAATTTATTAGCACGATTCAACCAAAATCCACGGGATGCATGTATGTCATATATAAACAAAAAAAGAAGGAAAACAAAAATATTGCATTCGCTATATTTCGGAATGAAATAACGATTCCGAAGCGAAGCATGAAACCGTCAAACAAATAACGTATTTTTCCTTCCATTTTTTTTTCTTTTTTTTTAATCCACGGAGAGGCCTTTGATTAAACGATTGAAATAACTCGGTTTACATAGAAACTCATCTTTTTTCGTCTGATGAAATAATTTGCGTGGTCAACTTCTCAGTTTTCCTTCATGAAGGGTTGTTTCAAAGGGTTAATAAATGAGAGTCATCTGAGTCTCGCGTGTAAATTCAGAATTTGGGAGAAGCATGGAATGTTATGAGAGTGGATTCCACACCTAAAAACGGTGAACGAAGGAATGTCTGATCGATCGAGACTGGGGTTTGTCTCGTAAATTTCAGGGACAGATTTTGGTTTATTATACGTTTACAGATATTCACGCAAAATTACATTTTTCTTAGGATTTTATTTTTGATTGTTACCCATGTTAATTTATACCATGTTAATATTTCTTGTAGTTTCAATGCATTTTATTTTACCAATTTTTAACCAATATTAAATTGTAACATTATTAAGAATAAGAAACCGAGGGAATTCTTAAAATATAATAATATTATCTACAAATATTTATCAATACCTGCTAATGTGATTATAGACAGCTGTAATAAAATTAATTTATAATATACGCAGGAGTATATTTACAAAGAGAAAATAGATTTCTCAATTTATCGTTCTATTAATTTCAAAAAGAAATCAATTCGTTGAACCGATTTAACGAACTATTTATGAACCTTGAATTTCATATTCTATGGTAAATAATCAGTCTCGTTTCCAATACTAAACGAAGGAGTATGTAACACTTTGTATGGCACAGATTGTTCCATTTAAATAAAGATCCTTTAATCACTTAGCTGAATACGTCTAAAAATATTCATCGTCTACATCATCCAATATTGTTACGAATAACGTTCAACCAGATTGCATTTATAATGAATGTAAATTTATGTGTCATTGAATGTATAAGTGCAAATGCGCAATGGTCACGTTTACGTGACTATTATAGGCGAGACATTCGTAAATACTCCAATAAAGATTATTCTCCGATAATATTCCTTTGTAAACGACACTTTCATTTTTTGTTGCAACATTAAACGAGATTTCAAGATTAAAAATTTCATCGTTAATTTATTTTCAATCGCGATAGCAACGTTAATACTTTGATTTCCATTTCATATTTTCTCTACGGGAAAATGAAAAAAATTATAACTTTAAAATATGCTATTCCGTTCTATTAAATAACAAGATTGGAACTTCTTTGTAATAATTATAAATTTATTATTTACATTATTATTTAATTATTATTCTTCCCTTGCCCTTTAGACCTAGCGAGCAAATCACATTCAAAAAATTAACCCATCACCACAGTTCAACCAACCAGGTGTCCTAACAAATACTTAAGTTATCTACGAAGAACATCAATAAAAGTCCCCATCTAAAATCGCCGTGCTACTAGACGTAAATCCCAGAAGTACCTTACATATCACTCAAAGGAAATGTTCCAAGAAATATTTCAGATATATCACGCTTAACACCTACTACCAACGCTTCAATAAACTCAAAAGATACACAATCCTCGAAAGCACTCCCATCTCGAGAAACTGCCCGCCGCAACGAGTCATTGTTCGCAACAAATATCCTTCATCGTCCATTTTTCAGGAGCTCCCTACACCGCTCTAACACTTCGCCGTTAGCTTCCTCGGTGACGTAACGAATCAGCAACAGGGAAGCGACGCAGAGGGTCGCAAAAAGCGACTTCCCCCGAAGTCTCGTCATTTTTACCGTTCCAAGTAACTGCCGATGATCGCGTGACAGAGATGATAACGCGCGAGGGTCCGAGCGTAAACACGATTTACGGCTTACTCATTCAAAAGTCGCAAATCACGTAATTTTCGTCTTTGCACGGCCAAGTGATCGATAGCGAATTACCCTCTCATTCGCTTCGTAATATCCGTTTGCCATTAACTAACGTGGTCTAGTCAGCGTTTCTCAACACTTCTGAGACTCACCGCGCGCCATTTCTTGGTCCCGGCCCGTCCGCCATCTTGACGAGCGCGCGCCATTTCGTGGACCCGTCCTGCCTTCCGACTTGGCGAACGCGCGTGAAACGTGTGGATCCAAGGACCAGCCACAGAATTAAGTCGTGGGAGGACTGTTTATTTTCATCCCCGTCGTTGGAAAATATGAGATTGGAATTGCTTTCTCGATCAACGTAGGCGGTGGTTATTTCGACGTCGGCTAGTTCTAGGTGGGGTTATAATCGATGCAATGGATACGCTAACTAGTTCTGCTGTATTATGCGCTATTTTTCACCGTGGCCGTTACGTTATTGAGTAGAATTCCAGCGAGTTTGGTTCGTGGGTCGTTTCCGCGTGGGATCCGAGTGTTCATTAACTTAAGAAGAGTGGTAATTTGTAATTTAGTAGGTTGCGCGAGGATTGCGGGAGGTTTCCGGAAGATATTTTTTGTGCCTCGGACTTTCGGGTATGAGAGGCTGTGGCGTTGAAATATTAAGGAGCAGGAGGAAGAAGAATGGCGGAGAAATGGGTAGGTGTGCTTCATCTCTGGTCTAGTGGATTCGTCGGTAAAGCCACCTAACAAGCACGTGTCTCAGCCAGTGAAATGGGGGATGCCGTTGAAATAGAGGGCAGGGAATGTGTTTGTTTGGATAGAATAGCCGGGTTATGACTTTTCGGGTATTGTGTTTCTGGCGTGCATCCCTCTGGTTTGGAGATGTTGCACAACCCTTTTGACTTCTTCGGTTTAATTAAAAGTTTCTGAAATTTCTGCCTGCTACTCTTTTAGCTTTTTCGTACTGAAGACTGATGAAACCAACGAAATTCGAAATTTCCTTGGAAATATCAGGCTTCTGAGAACTTGTTCTTCGAAATTGCGTCGACTGCGATTAGAATTAAAATTTCAAGCGCGAACTCGTGCGCTGTCGAATCTCCCTCGTTAAACTACTAATGGGAACATGAGATAAATTAGTTTATAACTAGTTACATCGGTTTACAAACCGTGTTTCGTTTATGAACTTCATCAGTCAACTTAATTTCCTTTGGTGCCTCTAAGATATTTCGCACGCGACATCCGTTAGCAGGTGTATGACAATCTTTTCACAAACGATACCTGTCAACGCTGAAATTCCACATTTTATCTTCCATATTGCCTCTAACATCTTTTAATATTTTCTTTTCTACGGAAAGGCAAATTAAAACTCGAGAACAAACGACTGAAAATGCTCGTAATGCACAGCTTCTGTTTAATGGCACCATTTAACAAGGAGCAATTTTCATCAAGTTTCGTATGTCTCATAATGGGCCAGCGTGGTCCCTGCTGATTGAAATATCGTTACAAAGCGCGCGAAACATGGAATCCCGGAAGTCATTAAATGGTCGGATAACGCACAGCTGAGCTTTCGAATGATATTTCAAATTGTCCCGTGATATGGTCCACCTTCCATTTGCGATTCCGCAAATTCCCCGCCGACCACCCGTTCAATTATCGATTGTGCCAGCTTTTTCATCTTTCGCGTGGATTGCACACTAGCCTTGACCCTCGATCCTAGTTGCGTGGGCGGCAAGGTTATGTTCACAACATGGACCATGTGTTGCACATGCCTCGTGTGACGTGCGAATTTTCAAGCTCCAATTAAACGGGACACCATGGGGTGTAGTATTATAGACGTACAGGTTAAGGAGAAATAACAGGTACGAAGAATAAATGGGTAGAGAATAGTGATCGAATGTTCTGGTATAATAAAGCTTAGGACTCCATTTTCTTTATTTTTTTTTTGGGGGGGGGGATAATTTTTTGAAGTACACCGTAAGATATAGTGCATATATTAGTGGAAATAGATACACTCAATTCAGCTACTTTATTGACATTTAGATTACAATTAAAAATATTACACGGAAATAAAATTTTATAAATATAAAATAGTATTTCGAAAATATTTAATTGTCAACAGCTCGTTAACCGTATTGCATTGTTCAACGTAAAACTAGAAACAGCCTTTGGGGAATAATTTCTAAAAGATTATCAGTTCCCGAAATGGAATAAAATCGAATTTCGTATCGCGATGACCCCAAATCCGATTAACAACCCCTGCTATTCGATATTTTCCAAGTAAATTGTTTGCCGATAAATCACGTACCCCGAACTCGCTGATCAGCATCGTCCCTTTGTCTGGTCGAAAACTTCGCTAGGTTCCGGGTTGAAACTCGACAATCACCTAACCAATCTAGAAGCCATTAATCGTTGATGATCGTTAAGGGAAATCGAAGACGAAATCGCCTCTGTTTCCATACGGACATTCGCCGTAAGATTCTATCGGGCAATTAACCGATAAATCTTTCGTTGCGACAACCACGGTGCTTACCTAAGTTGGCCACTCGCGATTGATTTCCATGACCATGCCGCTACGTGACGCAATGATCGCAACGTGACGAAATATCTACGGCCCTGACCTTACTCTTCTAACGCGCGCTATAATCTCGAAGAGGTTAGCCCGATTGTCACGTTTCGTTTGCATTATCCGGGATGACGTAGGACAATTTGATCGGCTGCCTTCCGACCTACTGAATTCTATTTGTTGCCTATAACAATTTGCCTCCGATCCTTCGCGAGTTGCAATGAGGTTATGCGATCGAGCAGGTATTTCGCGAGTGTTCCATTCGATTTACTATCCAATTTAGTTATTCTGGAAATAAATTGTAGCGTGATAAAATGTTCTGTATACAACAGGTTATTATTTATACATACGATCTATCGACGCACGATTAAATTATTTTGTTAACGATAATAATCAAGTATTTGTCAATACGTAATATTTTACATAAAAGAAAACTTAATTTATTGAGATCGTTTTTATGATAATTAGATCATTTGATGCAAGAATATTTCTTTTTCATATTTTGAGTGAAACAACCTATAAAACATCCTTCAATATTCTCTCTAAATTAAGCAATATTTTTCCCAAATTGTACATTTAATTAGGGTGGCAACGCAGCCGTTAAAATTTAAAAAACAGGGTACTTGAATTCTTGGACGAAGACAATATTAACAATTAAAGCGATGAACGGAGTATATAATTAAATACAGAAATAAATATCGAAGAGTAAATAACGGAAATACTACTTTATCATTTGAATTCGCAAATTTTTCATCGGGCGACAATTACGAAAGGTCGTGTAAAATATTAAAGAGGATAATACACACATTAAAGTCGAAAATATAAAATACCTGGAAATATCCATGAGGTATTACCATTAATTAATAATCAATAACGAATTGCGAAATATTATTTATTACTTCCTTACTCGAATTCTTCGTCAGAAAACAATTTTCCGGTATAGTATGAAACATCGCGTTTTCGACGCGCGAATAATAAAATATTCGTGGAAATTCAGAAGAATAAATTCCACAAGAACTCTCACAACCATCTCGAACGGTTTTCCGTTCTTTCGGGATTTAAATTTCGATTCGAATTTCGTGACGTCGAGCGCTATTCGAAAACATCAACGGCTTAATGTCGCGTGCGTAATCGAGTCATCTGAAATTCAGACATGGCGTCGAGACTCGTGCCTTTTCGTTCGCATGATCGAGCATAGCACAAACAATGAAGAAGACTTCGGTGTCGTACTTAGGAGAGAACATAATCTACCAGCTGAATGACGACGAGGAAAAATTCCCAAAATTGAAGACCGAGGCGATAAAGGAGGAACCCGAAGAGCCTAGTTTCGTGCCGTACCGCGTGTTTATCAATCACGTTGACAGCTACCATGGGAAGAGACTGGTCGACGTAAGTGTCGAATTATCGCGAGAAGATCGCTTTTCCACTTTCATCCCGGTCCACGTGATATACCGCGATGTAATTTTATTATAGCGACGATGAATTCGGATGAAAGAGCCGCAACGTAATGTTATGTTATATATAGGTTATGTATCAACTACGCGTGACCGAGTATTTTGACGATAGACCTCGCGAATTATGCGGGACGAGTGATTCTGCACAGGGTGACAAGAGGGAAGTATTTCTAAAATCGTGTATAATTAATTATCATAAATTGAATAAGCTTTTGCAGAAAAATTGTAAATGAATTTTATTACACTCGATATCACTTTCATAGAATTTCGATTCACAGAATTTCATGTTAGCACTGTACACACGAGGGAGAGTGTAATGTATTAATTGGAAATCCTTTTGTTTGCTGGTTCTTATAGAAATATTAACACAGCTGGAAATTAATGTTGAATTTACATTAACTTTCAAAGAACTGTCATTACGATAACGAGTAGCTGGAATAATTGACAGGTATATACAGAGTAGGTCATTTTATATTGCCACAGAAATATTTCAGATGAAATCGACTTATTTTGAGAGAGGTTCATTTCTATGATACCAGTTTTCTTGCAAATGCAGCACATGATCTGACTACGTTTAAGTGTACGAAGATTTACGTGTTTATCGCATTAAAATTTTTATTATTTGATCCGTTTAGCGATATGCAGACCGCGTAACGCAAATTCGAGGGAAAAAATTTCGAGACGGTAACTCTAATGGCTAGCCACTCGAGATTTCCAAGTAAAGCAAGAATCCGGAAGGTATGCGAGGCCGACTGGAACCTTGGGGAAAGGTACAGCACGAAGGTTAAGGTCTCGGGCTTTCTTTCCCAACATCCCGTATGCACATGCCACAGTATCGATTTCGAATTAGTTCCGGCACATCCTCTTTAAACATCCTCCAGGTAGAGTCTTTTTTTAACAACCGAGTGCAACGTTGCTGCCTTCTTGCCAGATAGGTGTCTGCAAATTACAGGCAAATTGCGTGTCGGCAAATTCGTAGTCGCATTGATCGATAGTAACGTCGAAGAGACTTACTTTCCCGTGGCAATTACGCGGAGGATGCGTGTAATTTCCGTGGATGCGTACCTAGTAACTTTGGCAAATATGGCGTAATTAATGCGTGACCTTCACTCCGGATTTCGCCTGGATTTTAGATTGAGAGTGCGGTTTCGAATAAACGCGAATTTACGCAGCTCCTCTCGAATATCCTGCTGTCGAATCTGAGAAACTCTCTTACCAGAGGTCTCTCTGTGCTATTTAGCTAGGGTTATATCCGCGATCTTGTGTATCTCGAATATTATCGAACGGAGTTTTTATAATTTTCATTAATTTTTTCTTTAGTCCCAATTCTTTAAACGCTATTAATGAGTGTAAAAGAGCGTGCTTTTATTTTTTTTAAATTTCTCCCTCCTTAATTTTGGAATGGATTCGAGTATCACGGAGCACACGATGTACGAACATTATTATGGACGTAATGAAACAGGGAAGAAATTTGATAATAATTATGCACCACGAAGAGCTGCATATTAAATGCACATCGTATAATTTAATTTCCTTCGAGCATCGTTAGATAGATTTAATTACTCGAAGTGGCACAATTACCCAAGGAACAATTCACAAAGTTGTAGATAAATGTTACGATTAGGCGTGTGTTAATATTTCAGAATCGATATGCGATAATTAGGAAGTTGAGGTCCCGGTGGTTCGATAGATTATTTGCGGAACCATGCACACGTGACTGTCGTGCAGAAGCACATGAATGACAGATGAATTTCTGGTGTAGACAATAGTGTTCGTTTAAGTGAAACTGAGATTGAGATTCGATAAGGAATCTAAGGTCTTATGACCTTGCTAGGCGAGCCAGCAATGCTTTGGCACGAAACAATTAGCGTAAAATCGGCATAAAATTCAAGCATGCGATGCAATTCAATGCAATTGCGATGGAAAAAGAAAGAGGTTATACAAATAATATTAAAAACACAAGGAATATCAGTTTCCTATAAATAACTGTCCTCGATTCGTTTCCTATAATGCGTTCATTGTTTTTAACGATTATGATATTTTTTTTTAGATATATCTAAATATGATTTTATGACCAACGAAGGAAAGTAGAAGGAATAAACATTTATTTATATCTTTGAGTCCCCCATGAGAAAAATTACTACTTTCAAACTTGCGTTTTCGAAATACACGAGCGAACGAGAAAAAAGGCCGGGATAAGTAAGAATTACAAACAATCCATCTACAGAAAAGTTCATTGGTCGTTATGACGATGATGGAAGATATAATTCGCATGGTGCGAAACAAAGGAAATAAAAAGATCGACGATGCGAGCGCAGCGTTCTCAATGAAGTTGTTGCCAGTTGTTAAATTAACGGCGAATCCTTGTTCTAAACAAATTCGTCATACGTTCCCTTCTAAAAATAAAGCAATCAATTACCTCGCGTACACGGACCGCATCAAACGTACTATAATTACCTTGAACATAGGAAGCAGGAGAAAAATACATTCCCATTCAATTAATTTAGTTCAGCCAGGAAGCGTTCTAAGTTTCACAGCGAATTACTTAATAGTAACAGGCGCGGAAGCGTGCCTGTATAATTCAATTTCAATGCGAACTACGCTTCCTGGAATAAATTACGCGTCCTCCCCCCACCCGAGCGCCCCTCACGATCCTTTCAACGGCAACGACAGCCAATAGGCAATTATTCCTGCATCGGGCCATCGCGCGATTCGCCACCCGCGATATATAATTCGAATACATCGTTCGAAGGATAGACCCGCCAAGAAGTCGCACGGGAACGTGGCAAATCGAATTTCCCGCGCCGAAAACGCGCTCGGCCGCGACCAATCGGATGGTCGTTCGAACGACGTTAATTAAACGGCCACTTTGATCGATTAAATTCAATCGCGGCGGGGAACCGGTTCGCCGTTGCTTCGTTTTCAGCGGAAATCGCTTCTTTCGCATCGTCGAGACACCGGATGCAATCATCGTCTTTCCATCGAACGATAATAAAGTTCTTTGGAGAAAAGCTCCTCTATCGAAACCCAAGGCTACGGGTAGGCGAGGCCTCGATCACTGCTTCGAAAGAGGGGAGATTATTTATGAAAAACGGAAGTTGAGGCCGTAGGGCAAACTGATGAAAAAACGCACCCTACACTTTTGAAATATTATTGTACGCGAAAGGACAAGTTAAATATGGACGTCCCTTTTTAGTTTCGAGGAATGAGAGTATGCCTCGTCGATCCTCCCTGAAATCCATTGAAATCTATACTATTCCCTTCAAAATAGGAGTTTCTTTCTTCTACTGTCAACTTGTTGCATCGATTTCTTTCCACTTAGCTCTTATCGGATCGCGTTTACGTCAGCCCGATAGCGGACGAATTGGGCGTAGATGAAGAGGAAGAAACGGAGTTCGGTGAGGAGGAGGAAGAAGAGGAGAGGATGCGAAGAGGAGATGGTGGCGACGTGAGGTTCAAAGATTTACCGGACTCCACGGAGAAGTATGAAGTGATCGGGACAACTTTGGACCCAGAGGTAAACTGTTCACTGCCTTTTAGCGTGATTAACGTTCGACTTCATCCGATCTCCCGTCACCGAATGGACACACGTGGCCAAATCTCACAGGTTACGCGTCAAATTTATTTTTTCCCCGGTCGGAAAGTCTTTCGATCTATAATTTATTTCACGCGTCATTACCTCCGGTTAGCGAGACGAGATCAAACGGTCAATTTCACGGCGTTTTTCCCGCTTCTCTTCTCGCTTCCTCGGATCCGATGTTTTCCTAGTTCAACTCTGGCAGGACAACTCCGATCGGGGTTAATCCTTGGGGTTCCTTTCAATTCTATTCTAACCCTTGAGTAATAGTTCGAATTCTCTCTCTATCGCACGCTTCGAATCGTCGTTACGTCGAATTTTATTCTGTCCCTGCTCTAGTACCCCAAGCCGGAGGACGTGACTATGATTATAAAGGACGCTGCGGATCGAGACGCGTTACTGCAGGAGTTGATGAAGTGCGGCATCGTGATATACGATATCACGCAGGACGACAGTCAGGTCGAGGAGGCTCGATGGGCGCTGAAATGTTAGTATAATATAGGCTACTGCACCGAGGCCATAGAATCACTCGTGAGTTAGGATAAACAGATCACGAGTGTCGTGACAGATGAACTCAGAGATCTGTAAGTAAACTGCGTACCTTGGTCAGGGCTGGGAAAAAGATATTTAATCCCTTGTCCTTTGAGGTGGAAGGAACGCGAGTATAATACTACCCTTGCCTCTGTATTTTCTCATCTATGATCAATAGCTCTGTTTCTACCTATTTCCAGGATACTCTGTACATCGAAACGAGCTTTCACATTACAATTTCTCTTTTCCCGTTCCCAAATTCTAATTTGTTGCGATAGTAATTAATATTTAGAATTTTTGGAATATTTCATCTGTTTCATCTCGTGTCCCAAATAAACTCCAGTCGATGCAACTTCGTTAAAGTATTATTTCTACTATAGTCGTCACGAGGAGTGGCGCTTCAATTACGCGTTAACCGTAAAAAATGGCCGTCAATGGCGTGACAGTTCCGCTCATTGTTGAAGATTTCGCATTCAACTCGATTCGATTTAAAATTGGAAAAAACATCGGATAATTATCCGCGTGACTCTCAGCGAGTATAAATGCTGCCCTCTGGGGATAAACTCGCGGTTGGAATATGAAGCAACAGAGCATGCGGATGGTGTATTCTAATTCTCTTAAGAAAAAGGAAAGAGAGAGGCGAAAAGCGTACGAGTCCTCGAAGGACGCTGCGTTAAAAGTTAGACATGTTTGCAACTGGGCCCATCCTTGAACTCGTTCCCTTTTTCCCGCCATTATACGGGGGATGATGCTCTTTTTTTCTCGGCAGTGTGCGTGTAGATATGTACTCTAACGTGTGGACCGGAGAGTGAGCCTACATAAACCGTAATGTCTAGGTTATGGCGTTGGAAGGTCCATTTCAAGAGGTCGAGTCTGTGCTGTTGCAAGAGGGCGTGGTAGTGAATAGTTCGTTTAGGAATCCTAGGTTTCCAGTTACATCTCGTTTGTGTGAAACGCTTTCATTTTATGGAAGATTATTATGAGAGATTATGGAAGATTATTATAGGTTTTTCATAACTGTTTTGGTTACCCTATGATTTTTTTTCCAATTTTATTTAATCTTATTCTTGGGTACTTAAAATTATTGGACGAATCTTCTGATAGTTCTTGTACCGTTCATTCTTTCTACCACGATTTTATCTCGCGCATTCAACTGATGTACTCCAGAAAATCGACAAAGTTCAACAAAACGTCCTCAGAGCTCTCAACTTGTCATCTCCTGTGTTTGTGTTTTTAGCCATCGTCGAGGAACTGGAGAAGAAGGAGCAATTATGGCCAAAGGCCTTCAAACGTAACGACGCGGTGCGTTACTTCGTCCTTATATCCACTCTGATGACCTGGGCCAACACGAAACCCTTGAATCCAGAAGAGCCGAATCTACCATTCACGGAGGAAGATTATCGTAAACGGAAACCTCATCCAAACTTCAAGAAACACATTCAATGCGAGAAGGAAGTGGTGGTGACAAGGAAGAAGACTAAGCTGAAGGACAAACTCAAGACTCTGGTGATCAGCTGCGGGTTGACCTACGGCGACGAGCAAGGCCCTCTGCATCATTTATTCAAGATGGCGTGGCAAAACGCTCCAAGCATGCCGATTTTTGGGAAGGGCAACAACAAAATCCCGCTGCTGCACGTGCGTGATCTGTCCAAGTGAGCGTAAAACGATTTGCATGGACGTGGCCTCGTTAAACGGTTCGTTAATTGCTCGATAACTCTAATTCTGGTTAAGCACTGAATGAAATTTACCCGTAATGTTTGCTAGGATTTACCAAATCGTGCGATTAACGTGGCTTTCGTTTCATAGCACGCTTTAATATACCATGATTCGATTCGCTCTTCCTTTTCGTCTCTGTTTTCTCAAGCATATCGGATTATCAGAATTATATGATATCCCCTTCCGACGTTAACGATTTCAGTAACTAAGTGATAAATTGCGACGAGTCCTTTATGCGTGTAAATAAATAACATCGAAATGAAAAGTTAAGTCAGTAAATAAAATTCGATACGAATATTAGTAATGCGAGAATATTATTAACGATTGTATTTTTATTGATTTATTATAATATTCTTTGTGATAATTAAGTTTTTTTATTAATAATATAATTCATTAACATATAGTATATTGTTGGACGCACTGCAAAACTGGCCTCCATTACGCTACATCGTTGCTGCAGAGCAAGAACCGACCATTCAGGCTGCTATAGTCAAGGTATCGCGATTCCGTATTTCTATTTATATTTTTATAAGTCTGGCGGGACCTTCTTCTCTTCAAATTTCATATCTCATCCCTCGACAGTATCGTTTCCATCCATTTTGATATCGCTTCGCGAGGCGCATTCTCATTTTCCAATTTTACTTCATGCGTGTTTGGAGTTGCCTTCCGTTCCCTTCGTACGATTCTATTGCAAGAGAGATTCAATCTCTGCTTCCTGTGCGAAAGACAGGTTGGTTCAATAGTGGAGGATTAGAAAGGGAATTAATCTGTACTATCAACAAGTGTTCCCGATCTGATACTTATTATCTATTCCTCGTATCAATTTTAAATCTGTTTCTTATTAACGTTGCAAATTACTGTTTATGTCTATGATTATTCATTCTGCTGCATCAAAAATCTCAGTATTTATGGACTTAGCATGTCCGTGATGTGCCGCAATCTTCTTAGCAGACTGACCTTACAGTTGGCTTAATTATAGAGTACATTTCTTCCTGGTTTTGTGACTTTTTAATCAGCTAATTAACTAGTATTTACCATCGTACTTATTATAGAGTTCTTCGAACATAGATATTATCTGTGCCTTTTGTGGCATGTAAATTAATCGTGTATGACAATCCTATGTGTTTGTGGAAGTTATTATAGGACGATAACACCAGTACTATCGGCCTGTATTGTGTACCTAAACATAGCGCACGCAATTGATATAAATTAACAGGATATAATGAAATATAAAAGGGCATAAATAATTGCAACCCTATTTGAATAAATATCGATGTATTTCTTACTGGAAGCAGCTAGGTGCTTTCATTTTGATGAGAAACAGATCTCTATGGTAATTTTAGTATGAAAGAAATTTTGGTGGAAAAAATTTCGGTTACAGGTAGTTCTAGACGTATTCAAATTTTTATTCTGCAAGTTAATAGTCCATCAAACAACTGTATACAGCTGTAGAATGACTGATAGCCCTCGAGTTCAGCACGTCAACAGATAACAGATGATCTTGAAATGGATATGTCTTGTTACAAATTAGTTCTGCTCGCGGTTTGAGGAGCAACCATCGTTTCGTGCAATTTCCATGAGGAACGTGTTGCGTGTTTTACGGTACACATAATGTTGGGAGAAATTTAGCTTGCAAATTAGAAAAAACTGAACAGCTTTGCTTTCAAAGCTATGTATATTAAGTCCTCTCTGCTTCTCACGAATTATGTTCACCGCTAAAATTCATCTCGGGCGAGAAATTAATTTCGGCGCGAAGAATAATTTTTAAACAGGACGGATACCTTTCTCAGAATGAAAATATTTCTGCAAGAGGTAAAAGTCAACAATTTGTTGCAAGAAGGTAAATTAAAATATCGCGGAAGTCGAAGAAAAATGTGACATAAAATTTAATTTCAATCGAATCTATTTTAATCGGTTTTTCTGATAACGATAACGATAATAAAAATTATCATACTAGCCTCGCATACCAAATCCTTTGTTTCATTACTGTATACAGTATCCTTCTTACGCTTTCTTTGACAAGAGGAAGTAAGGGATTGAAAGATACGTTTCTGCAACAATGCATTACCAGAACACACAAACTTGTTTCGCAGAATATCAGCAAATCATTAAGCAACGGCAAGGTGAAAAGGATCGCGATGGAGGAAGCCTTTTTACTGCCGGAAATCACGCAACGAATATACGACCAGATGACGATGAATCTAATCGTTGACCCTGTCTACATAGCCGATAGAATATCCTGGCACCTCGATGCACCCTTTCCAGATAGCATCAACGCCATCGTCAAGGAATATAAAACAGCTCGAAATATGATCCCCGTAAGAATAGTCGTCCTGGGACCGCCAGCAGCAGGGAAGACAAGAGTTGCGCGTTACCTAGCCGATCATTATGATATTCATTACGTCCAGGCGAAATCACTCATCTCGAACACTATCGAGGAATTGGTTAGCATCGAATACTCATTAAAAATACTGCAATTATAATAATTGCTTGGTTTCTCATAAGAAATATATCTTTCAAGTATTTTACAAACAACTTTGTTCTTATGAAAAACCTAGAAACAATTTCAATGTTATCGGAATATTCCTAGAAATTTCCTACATTATACTTCCCCGTGGTAATGGATTTTAAAAGTAAAGCATGAAAGTTCACAAAGGAATATTTGAAGTACCATACATTCTGTAGAGTTTTTGTATTCATGTTTAATCCTGGAAATTAACTTTGAAGATTAAACGCGTAAATTTATAAAGAATTATTTGAATTATAACTTTTTGTGCAATTGTAGAAGTTTTGTAATTACGTATATTCAATAATGGAAATTGGCTTCAGAAATGAAGAATAGAAGTTCGTAAGAAAATATTTTAAATAAAAAATACTTTTATAANTCCTAGGTTTAATGCTGTATAATTTTAATTTTGAGAAAGACTTCTCGATGCAATGAATAATTCATGATATTCTCGAATAAAATATTTCCTAACCCGGATTAAAAGCCAAAATCAAGCTAAATAATTGTATACCCTGATTTTCAGTGACAAAAATTCTGCCAACTCGCCACGCATTTAAAAATGTCAAAAATGCGATCTTGGATTAATGGAAATAATCTAACGTTGATTTCAAACAGACGAGGAAAATCGAGGAGGCCAGTGCTGCAGCAGAAGAAGTCGAAGGCGAGCAGAAGTTGGAGGACGTGGACGAGGAAGACGAAGACACGAAAGAACAGGAAACCGCAAAAATGGAAGAAATGCAGGAGCTGTTAGACGAGATAGAGCGAAACATGGAAAGGACCAGTGGTCGCCTCGATGACACTCTTCTCAACAAGTAAGTTGAAATATTTCACACCGCGGTGATCTAACCACTGAACCCTAATCCAAATAAATACATAAAGCCGCGCGAACACGTTTTCAAACCTTCATATTTCGATGTCTTTTGTACGAGATATTTCACGTATCCGTGTTTCAATATTTGCGATTGAGCGTTGCTTCGTCCAAAACGAAAGAAGAAAATTAAATCTGTTCCTGAAAGTGTAACATATCCTACCTCGAGTATTGTTAACATTTCACACATACAGATGATGTATTCGGTAGCACGTTGTAACATATAGGACGCTCCAGATGAGATATTTCGACTGTCTGTCATTCAATATTTGCGCCAGAATGTTATATCATGGGGAAGAAAAATAGCAAAAAATTTCCTTTCAGGGGAAAAAATATATCCCATATCCAATATTAGCAACCTCTTCCATATATCAGGTACGAGTTGAATAATAAGGAATAATACCTAATATTTATATCTGACGTAATAAATTCTATCTATCTTTGTTTCAATCGTTTGAAGTCGATTCACGTTACATCTATAAATGGATCATAATCTTCTTTCAAGGCAGAATTACGCTTCATAATCTTTGGAGTTGTGACAAGCTCGGGACTGTACAGTGGCGAAGTATCTCTGACGATCTAATTTCACGAAAGATGTCGCAAATTCCAACGAGAAGACACTTCTCGCGTATCGTCTATAATGTTATACTTCGTGTATACGTACACATACACACCTCGTTCATCGACGCAAATAGGTTAACTCGTTTATCCCTTATCGAAATTCGTTTATCGCAATCCATCGCGTTCCGACACTGACACTGTCCATGAATCGATTACGCGTGCACACGAGCACGTTTTATCCGATTTCTGATCGTTCTGGACGTCAGCAAATATTCACGAATGTTTGCCATGACTTCGCGCGAACGTTGCACGTTTGCTTGAACTCCGGCAGCGTGGTTATGGTCGGCCGTTGTACATTATTCGCATCGATCGTGAACACTTGCGAGCACGTTGTGGCAAATAACACACTAAACGAATTGGACGTTAAACCAGTCCATATCTAGGGATCCGCGTTCATTTAGTTAACCGCTTCGTTCGCCCCCTTGTCCCAACCGACATGTAATCGGTCGTGCACACGCAATCTAATTTACCGACCGAGGCTCAACGTAATCGTGTCATAGATCGAACCACGGTCCGCTTCTCATGATCGGTACTCTTAAACGCGAAATTTAATTTAGAAAATCTCATGCTTCACGTGCTCTTGCTAATAGTATATCCATATCATAATCCAGCGCGTCTTTTATTATCATTATCAATTTTCATTTCGTAAGTGATTTGTGTATAGGTTAATATACGTGTCTTATTTCTGAGGCTTCGTAACCTCAAAAATTATCTGCCTCGTATCACTGAATTTCTCCGATGATTGAGAAGCAGGATTAGAATATCAAAAATTATAAGCGATTTTAAAACGATAAGATAAAGTTATTCTTCTATTTTCTTCTTGTTTATTCGTTTATAAACATAATTCTCTATAGCAATATCGCGGACACGCTGTACGTGCTATCTGCGTTAACGGGATCACGCTATTGACCTATTCGACGTGGTTCTAAAGGCGTGTTTTCACGTGTATAACGCACGCCATGGAACGGGCATTCGGCAAAGGCATGCGACCTGTTTTGGACCAATTTCGCGTTCCTACGCGCATAATATGCGCTGCGTGTTTCTTCGGAGAAATGCGTCCTCGTATGTGCAACATGTGATATGCGATAACCGTTGGAAATATACGGGATATATTTTAGGTTAACATCCAGGAGGGTTAACGAATTCCGTCAAATTGGATTAGTCCGCATTAATATAATATATGGCGACAAGTATTATTGTTTCTGTCGCAATTTAATACGGTGGTGTGACATTGAGATGAATTAGGTTATGTATGGATTAGACCTTAGTGTTGCGGAATTTATCGTTATTAAGGCCTATATTACTTCATTATTATGTTTACAATATCGTTATTTTTTTTTGTAAATTGAGGTTAGGCGTTATTAAACTTATTAGTCTAATCTGAATATTCATTTTTATTGTTCAATTGTATTATCTCGTCGATATTTTTTTTTTT
>NIJG01000005.1:197941-221811 GCA_002201625.1 Euglossa dilemma
TTTTTTTTTTTCTTTTTTTTAGTTAATATAATTGATTTAGAAGGTAAATTAATTTCACGTTCATAATGAAATTTTAATATTCATATTTTTCATGCAGATTATAATCTTGTTTAATGGATTCGAATGACGCACTTGTGAACTGCAGAAACGAACTACGCTTGATATATCGCTGAAGGACAATGTTTGGTAACGTTTCTTCGAAATGTGGGACATGATCGTAGACATTTGCGTTTAATCGCATTTCTACGCCCAGCACATGCCTCGTTGCTCTTCTGCTTGCTTTCAAGCAACCGCGATGGCATTCATATGTGCTTTGTGGTGGTCCTTCAACATTTCAATGCAACCTACTCCATTGAAAATGACATTTCTTCTTTCAGTTTAAGATATCACGTTTCGTCCAGCATGATTTATGAGTCAAAATGAGGCTATAGATATTATGAAACTCACGTGGCTCTATCAGAAACCATATTAATAATTTTTTTTATAAATTTTCCAACTTCATCGTCCAAGTACAATTTTGAGCATAACGCAATAAATTTTTGAATCTTACTTTGCCAATAAACCTAGCATGGTTGAAACATTGGTCTTTCTCATCACTTTGGCCAATTGTCTTCGCGATTTTTCTCATATTATAGGTATAATCAAATTTTTCAGTAACTCTCCGTATTCCATTTAGAATAAATTTCTCTGCTATTTCTTAAAAGAAGACATGCATCACCATTTACTAATAAAACAATATAAATGGAGGAAATAATTGAGAAGCAAGAAAAGCAGCCACAGATTAATTCGAGCGTTATAAAATTGAAATTTCATACGGTTTGATTTTATTTCCAATATCATACGGAGCGATTTTACTTTAATTTCATTTCAGCGAGCTGTTCAATCGATTCCCCATCAGACAAAATTAAACATCGGGCAGTGATTAAAAAAAGGAGAGAAAAATTAATTTATACGGCATTTATTAATTCGCGAATCGTTTCGAGCTGCTCATTGTGCGCGCTCTTATGAACGAACGATAAGCTGAATCGAGCTGACGAGCTCGTTGGGAACAGCGCGATGGAATCGGAAACGACGTAACGGGAACGGAAGGCTGTCATGGCTTTGTCAGGCTTTTCAACGAGACCTCCTATTTTTTGCTCCGAGTTTAACTAGTCTGGAAATCGAGCAACGATACCAGCACGCTCCTGCGCGCGAACGATGCGCGAACCACGTGCGAGCAGTGCGCGAACGATTGCGGGTGCGACGTGAAAAAAGAGCGTCACTTTTCCACGAGGCTCCCTGTTCTTCTCGCTTTCCTCTCTCCTTTTTCATTGCGTTCACTCCGCCCTGCGGGTCTGACTGATCTCAAAATCGAGCAATGATATTCACGCTCGTAGAGGCTCGAACGACGCACGGGCAGGTACAGGAACGACGGTTGAAAGGCAGTTCGAAGCAGATCAAAGAGCCCGAGTAGCTGAAGCGCGAACGACCAGTTGCCAAGAAAAAAGATGGCGACCCACGGCCGACGATCGACCGAATTAAGTGTCTGCGATTGTAGGACTTTCGCCAGAATGCTCTTAACTCTCATCCATCCCTATTTCCCTTCCTGCATGAACTAATTATAGGCTTCTTTGTATACACCTCAATCGGATCCCAATGTTTAATTAAAAGTATACTTTATTATTATTCTCTGTCTAGACTATGTTTAGTATCAGTTCGAAGCGTTATCATCTTCTATGGAATGTAAAATCTTTTGCTTACTAAAATTTCGTTATAAGATACTTGTGACAGCTAGGCCACACTTTCATGCACGATAAGAAACCTATTACCATAGGAGAATAATTTAGGTGTTTACCTATTTCCTCTGGCAAGCTCTCGTTTCAAGCATGAAGCTCTTGTTCAAATTGCCCGTAATCTCGTGACAGCACTGTTGCTCAAATTGCCTGTGCGATGCCACTCGGGTAACACCTACATTATCGCTAAGAAATTTCACTCGTTCAATTTATGCGATTCCTATTACTTCGGTATTCAACAGCGTCGAAGTAACATAACAAGGTAACCAAACAAGGGTATATGGGAAACGCCTTAAGGTCTTTACCCAGGAGATCTTCTTCCCAGACTATAAGCTTCGATCACGCCAACGATTTTCCTCTTTTTAATTAACCCACCCACGCGACCCACGAGTTATCTATTCGCTTCATCGCTGACAATCGAGTTGAAGATAGTCCATAATTGAATTTTTCCCGAATAACCGAGCTTTCCCCAGAAGTCAATCGCCTAAGAATCATACTGATCGATCCATGATTTCGCTATTATCGTCGTGGATTCATCCTACTGTTTAATCCTTCTCCGAATCGGTTTTTGTGGAATTATCTCGCCCGAGTTATTGTCACGAAACCTGCCAATGATCAGCCGAGTGTCACGCGTAATTCCCTATTAGATTGTTCCTGAGAACGCTACGCTCCAGGGAATGCTCGAACCAAGGCTACGTTATGGACGGGTATCCAAAGACGCTGGAACAGGCGAAGATACTGTTCGACGAGGAAAATCTGGCCGAACTTGACGAGGAGATAGATGAAGAGGAGGAACGTGTTACGAGCGACTCCGTCATGCCAGAATTGGTGGTGTCATTGGAAGCGACTGACGAGTTCCTGATAGAGAGGGTGATCCAACAGTCAGAGAGGGATATCCAGGGCACCCATTACACAGAGGAGCATATGATGCGTCGTTTGAAAGAGTACAGGTACTGGTCGGAATATTTTGTTGTTCACGTTCTCTTTCGTTACGTCGACGAACCAGGATCACGGGTTTAATAGAAAGTTAATTGAACTTGGAACTCCGAGTAGAGTTACCCTTGTAGTTTTAGAGAATTGTAAGAGTTACTGGTTGGATTTTAATTAGTGGAAGCTGGACGCTGATCGATTTGTTTGTTAGAATCCCTTAGGTCTGTAGGTTTACGTAAAGGTGTGATGTAGGATGCCATAGACCTATTGTCTCGACAATGTTTTCAGCTCCAAGATGTGAAATATCGAAAATAATTACCTGTTGTTCTTTAGTTTAATATTTCGATTGCAACAGTGTTGAATTGTTCGCACGTTTGGGAGCATTGGGAGCTATACGAGTCTACAAACCCCAAATTATCCGTTTAAAACGTTTGTGTGATTGATTAGGCAAGGCTTCGCGATAACAGATATTTCGCAAATTTATAAATACCACAAACTTAGGGACCTTATGAACCTAGGACTATCGCAAATTTTGGGGGCCCTAGGATGATTTTAGGGTTCCCATGAACTTAGAAGTCTCATGAATTTAAGGATCTCGCCAGCTTAAGACACTACGGAACACAAACGCCTCAAGAACTTAGTAGTGTCACGAGCGTAAGGAGCTACTAACTTAGACACCCCATAATATTAGGGATTTCACAAATTTTTGTATCGTACGAGCTAATGGATCTCACGAGCTCAGGTGTGTCACGAGACAAATTTAATAAAGAAAAACATTTGCACATGAGTTAGCGAACACCTTTGCTTGAGATTTCTATTGACTCAGAAAAGGTGACTCAGAGTTGCTTAGTTTAATTCTCTCGAGAGTTCACGATGTAGACCAGTCATTTTGTTCTCAAAATATACACTATGTATCTTGATCCCTTCAACGACTTCCTAACAAGTCACATAACATAACATAACATAACATAACATAACATAACAAGTTACCTTAGCAGTGCTAAGAGAAGGTTTACCTTCCGGTTAAATTGAGTAGAAAAAGATACGAAAACGAATTACGTATATAGGAAGTCATATTGCGTAATGTCCAAAGAAAGTAATTGGATTAACTATGGAATAATTATATCATTCGATTAATTTGTCGAAATTGACAGTAGCCAAACTCGATATGATCGAACTACAAAAATGGTGCGATTGTCTCGCATGTCGGTTGTCGAATCGTGAAAAGAGAAAGAGAGAAAACAGGTGATGCAACACGAATGTCGAAGTAATTTACGATAAACGATGGAATACTTACACGCGTCGGACTGACATGACTGGAAACGTTATTTACGCGACATTTATCGTGACGCGTGTTTCAAATATCGACTAAATAACGCATTGAATATCACAGAATTTATGTCGGTGCAGTAAAAAATATTATCAAATCACGCGACAAGAACCGATATTAAATTGAGAAACACGTGGCCATTCGATCGACGTTTATTGCTCGAAATATCGAATTATTCAGATGGTTTTGTATTTTTTAGAGCAATCAGCACGTCGAAAAAAAAAGAAAGGAAAAATAACGTCAGAGAACTTATTCGTTTTATCCTAATTTTCCCTTTTCCATCAGAGACAGAAATACCGACGACAACACACCTTTGCAGTTCTTCGACGAAATTGAAATTCACCCACTGATCATCGACATAGAGGGCGACGTGTGTCCTGATATGTTCCCTACGATTTATCAGTGTCTCCAAAGACTCGGCCCGCCAAGAAACTACGGTAAGAAACACTTTGAAATTGCTAAATTCATCATTTGTCACCTGGTTCGTGGGACGATTTTATACTTATGAAAAAAAAGGAGGGATGAAAAAGAGACGTCTGTTAGGGCAACGTTTATCTTAGAATTCGCGAGAGGATTTTGCAGAATCGTGTTATCAAATACATTAGACTGCTCGGTTTTTGTGCGCGAAGAGTCGTTTATTCGCTCGATACGTTGTACAAATCCGAGCAAAAAATATATGGGTATCGTGTTGTACCGTGGCTCACTCGTTTCGAGGATGGTTTTCGTATGACAAGGGTTAAATTCGATATCGAATTACGTTCACTTTTTCGATACTTATAGCTTAAGATATTTGGTTTTTGCTTTGTTTAATATAAAATAGATAATAAAATTAGGAGATATGCGCATGATCCTATATTTATATTCTATGTGTCGTTTTATGTGCTCCAGTGATTCGATTTTACCACGATTTTCAGATTTACGAATCAAAATCACTGTCCCTTTCATTTTCGTCGCATTCGATAAAAAGACACGAGTCTCGTGTGAATCATTAATTTATTTTCTCAGTGACGCCTTGAAAAAATTTGTTATCGCTGTTTATGATGCATGTCATCAGGATCAACCGCAGAGGAGGCCAGAAATATACGAAAGCGTGCCGAAGAGGAAGCGCGTGTAGAGGCAGCTTCCGCGAAAGAGAAAGAGGATAGGGAATTGTTGGAATGCACCCGAATACGCCGAGAAAGAATGGAAGAATGGGTGAGAGTTTACTACTTAATTATTTATAATTGAAAAAAATTGGAAATATTGAAAATTACAAAACGAAGTATTTAAATAATGAGAACTTGGTGCATAATTTTTATGATATATTAATAATGAATAATTAAAGAAAAAATAGGAAACGAGAAAGTCATGTTAAATAATAACATATCGAATTTAAATTCAAATTCAAATTTAAATTCAAATCACGATATTATTTTATTCGACAAATCCCAAATAAATGACTTACTCTTATCAGATGTGGTATAAAATATTCATAATATTCTAACCTGATTTTAAATGGGATTATTCAGCTGTAATATTATCTTATCCTAGGGCTTTCAAAGTATCTCGTCTTTATTGTCAAATATAATACAAGGTATGCAAGAAATGCTAATAATGTTATTATAAATCGTTATTCCTGTATATACCCATTAATAATGGTTCATGATTTATTCGGCACGTAGAGATGAAGGGTAGTACGAAAGTTGCGATAGGACAAGCGATCCGTATATAATCCGCTTGATATCGAGTTAGGCAAGTTTTATCTATTCCATATAATGTATATACCCACCGAAAGTTGTCATCCTTTAAAGTATCATGCTTCATTTAGTCGGACGAAGTTCACTTCGAGGAGGAAGCAAACTCTTGATTGATATCTCAAGTGATACTTCATCAACTATCGACCGCCATATTGAAAAATTGGCCGACTGACTATAATTACCCGATCTGCTTACCCTCCTTAGCTTTTCTCTTGTCATCCCTTACTAATCAAACGGTGATTAATCATCTGTGCAAAATATATGTTCGCAGGGTTTCAATAACACGAATTATGTACATGTCTTTTTTACCTACAGAACTAAAAACATAGACCATTGTATAAACGAGAAATAATTAATCAGTTTGTACAATATTATTAAAATAGTCCGTGTAAAAAATTCCGCGATAATTTATATGAAATCCATTTATCATGCACCAAATTCCATACTTGTAAATAAATTTCATACTAACTAATCTTATCTTACTAACAAGAATCTCCAACAACTGTAAACTTACAATTCGCTACATTTTAGCCAATTTTTAAAATATAAAAATAAATACATTTTCAATATGAAAAGACTATAAAATTATAGCTAGAAAAAATTACAAAGGAGAAACGCAAATTCTTGTTAACTAATTCAAACTAAGTACGTTATTTTGTTCGATTAAAATACATTGGCGGGATGAGCTATCCTGGACCAAGCTTTAGCTGTAAATCGATTAACGAATGGAATTTGTCAGGAAAAGGAGAACAGTTGAAATCGTTCCCTCAGTGAATTACGTTCATTGCGACGTTCTAAAAGCTTTCAACGTTTCTTTGTTTCGTCCTTTCGCTTCTCTATTTATAAAACGCGCGTTCTTTTATCGTAGAAAGATTTCGAAGGGCGCGAGTCTGGGCATAGAGGAGCGCGGATCGCCGTACCATGGAAACGGAGGAATAATTCAATAACCTCGAACGAAAATGAAAAGAAACAAAGAGTTAACTGGAATAGATGTGATAGAATCGTGTTTATATCGATCCTTTGTCTCGTATCGTTTTCTATTAGCCAGACGGGTAGAGATTATCGAATTGCACTTTGCGCGATACGTGATCTGATTGGTGGTGATGGTTTCTCTCCAGTGGTGTCGTTTTAACCAACGAAACTCGTTGTTTCTTTAATCCTATTTACTTTAAACAATGTCGTAACACGATACTCCTCTCTGTGTAAATGGTACTGTTACGTACCATCTTCAACTGTTTACACTCAGATCGCTCACTTTTTATACATTTTTATAGCAGATTGAATTCCAGTTTATAAAATCATTTACTCCAATTTCCAGCGATAGAAATATCCAATCCAATTTCAGAAATACAAAAAATTAACTACTAAGTCTGAATTTATGGAACCACAGTCACTTCCTTTTTATTAGGCATATATATATATAATAGATTCAAGCTAATATCCTTTCGCTAACGAGATTCTGGGTTAAACCTAAACATGCTATACACGTAAAAACACCCCTACACGCACAACGTAAATTTCTATACGTTCAAACCGCGTCCGATTAGTTGTATAATATTAATATATGATATTAATATTATATAATATCATATAATAATAAACCTCAAATAGAGTTAAGAACGTCATCGCATACAATCTTCCGTCGTTTGTTACCGGAAAATGCGAACCATCGATTTCCTATCAGGATAGACGAATATTGAAAATCGATCGGGTGGTCCCGCACAAATCATCCCCCGGGGCGGCTGCCCACTCATCAGTGGATTGGTCGCTGTAAAATATTAGCAACGATATCGTATCTCTTGGTTATCCTTTCCTGGCAAAGTTAATATACGAAAACCTGTTTTCCGCAACATATCAATACACATTTTATGGAATTTCATATATACGATAATGCTAAAATACCTTGGAACCAAACGGATACCCAGTGTTCCGAGCATTTCTCACTGAATTACATTTTACTAAACGTAACAAATATACACATTGTTTACTGCGTATCACTGATCTATTTAATATAATTTACTGACATTTCAAGCTTGAGTAATATATTTTTAAGGTTATTTTTGTTATTTTTATTGGGTTTGTTTCTTTTGTACTAACTGTGTATGGACATTTGTAAATTATCAAGTTGAGAAGTATCAACATAGTTATGGAAGATGACTCTTATAGAGTGGAATATGTAGTCTTACAAAGTTTAGCGTGTGAGACAGCTGTTTTCCGGATTATCCTGATTCGTCCATTTATTTCAGACCTACCCAAGATAAATTTCGTCACGTCTAGGCCAACCCCTAACTTACACTCTACCTTCGAACCCTAACCTCGAACACTCGTCCCTCTCTCACACCTCTAACTCTGAAAAACCAGCACTCGCTATGAATATCGAATTCTCATCTTTGTATATCGATCGAAAACAGTTTTCCGTTCATAGAAACGTTCTCGTGTCCACAGACGATTCTGATGGAGAAGCTGAAAGAAGAACAGGAAGAGAGGCTTTGCCTGGCTGGCCTGCCTCTGCGGCACTATTTGATGAAGTACGTGTTCCCGACGCTGACGCAAGGACTCATCGAAGTTGCGAATTTACGTCCTGACGACCCAGTCGACTTTCTCGTAAGTCGAAACTTCAATCGCCTTGTCGCTTAAGAACACGTTTGATGTTTCGCGATAATTATCCGGAAAATTTTTCCCTTTGCCACACCGTGTCTTTGGCATGGTTTCCCGTTGGCGGTTTTAAGAGTAAAAAAATGGACACGACACGCCAAACAGAGAGTCCCTCGCTTGGTGTGGCTTCGAATAAATTAATAGGGAAAGGGTAAACATCTGAGATAGGCATCGAGCTTGAAAATGATGCAATTTCTTCATTAAAAATTGATTAATACTCAACGATGGTTGTTAATCATTGGTGGGAACATGAACTATTCATTAAGCTTCTTTTTTTTATTGAAAATGGTGTAACAGGATTGAATATCCGTGCTTTACTTTTCGATGAAAGAAAATATATTTTTGTTCGGAATATTTTATTTAGTTATTGCTCATGGCCTCTGGAAAAATTCAAACGATAATATGAAACCTTCGACGAAATTATTCAGCATAAACAAACAGATTAAAATGTTAACAAAGAGAAATAGTTGGTAATTATCTTTCGAGCTATTCAACCAAAAATGTAATTACACGGTTTGTCTTTTACAAGAATAGATGATACGTAAGGTAATTATATTTTAAGTATTCAGAATAATCATAGGCCATGTCTACATTATCGAGAAACCGCGGATTATTTAAATTTAACCTGTTATACATTAATAAATTAGACATTTCTACGAAGCAAGATTATTTAACGCATTAAATCGTGATTGTTTAATAAATCCAGCGATTCGCATTTTATCCGTTAATTATCAGCGCTGCATATTCAGCGAGAGACGAATATTTTTTTCTTCGTTGTATCACTGCAATATAACAAACGGGAGAATGTAAAAACGAACAATGGATACAGTTTAACCAACGCTTTTTTCCGATTGAATAACCTGGCGAAACTTTTTCACCTCTTTCCGAGGCTCCATTACGTATCAAAAATTTTCCGCCGGGCTTACGCGAACCGACGTAGAAAGCTTTCTCGCAAAGTGCGTTCTCCGGTTTCGAATGAATTTCAAATAAATGCAGAAATCGACCGTCTCCCTTGTTATATGGTACATCGTTGAATAAACAGCGAATGACAGGAGAAACGGAACGAGGAAAAAAGATGGAAGCTTGCTCGCGTAGGGATTCGTGATTACAAAAGTTAGGTTATTGTCGTGCCCCGCTAGTCATAGACAACGCTAGACAATGTCGCGAATCGTCAATCGTAATGGGTCACTGGCGAATTAAACCAATTTCTGTTTCATTGGATTTATCATTAGAATTCTGAAATAATCGACGATCGTTGGCAGCGTGGAATGAAACTAATCGCCAAGAGGATTGGATTAAAACGAATATTTTTTAGCTATCGATCCACACTGGTAAACTGAGAAGCTGTAGCTCATCCAGAAGGGGATATCGAATTTCAACTAGCCGAGGGACTTTGACATGGTCGCTTCGAAAACAGAATTCTCGTCGAATTTTGGAATTTACATTGTCCGATGAAGTTCCTTGACTCGATTAAATTCGCCTCTACGTGTAATTCGATTGCGAAGTAATTTCAATTCGACTTTCATTCCATTAATAATTTCCACTTTTATACTAAATTTAAACAGTACTAAGTAGCGAACAGTTTACCCCTTTTGTTATTTGGATGATACCTTCATTCGTTTCTATTTATCGGATATAAATTTGTATGATTTTATGTAACTCAAAATAACATGTTAAAAACAGGCAAATATGATTCCAATTTATCACTATGATTTATAAGTATTGTGAAATTTTGCAAATCGTCTGCAACACCCTCGCCCTCGTCTTTCTGTCTCTTTTCTTCCAACCCCATTTCGCTCCCCATACCAGAACACCGTAGCAATAACTCGCTGCTGTCACATCCCCAACTTGGACATATCGACATAGGTATTTAGATCCGGCTTTCACGACTAGCCAACGATCCACGTCGCGACGTCGAAAGGGCCAGGAGAGCTTGACAAGGTTCAGATTAACCGTCGCGACGGTTGATCACCTTCCGAAACGTTTTTGTCTACACGTGAACCCGCCGTATGCTCGAAGAAGCTACTTCGAGGTCGAGGTATGCCACGCGTACCCGTCAAATGTTTGCATTGTGTGACAGTATCGTATCGATCAGCTTTTCTTTTATGTAAGGCGAACCTGGAAGGACGAGGGGTTACTGGGAAAGGAAGAGTGAAATATCGACGAAGTAAATTCCTATTACCTTCGCCGTCTCCCGACGGGCTTCCAGCGATTCGTGTCTCGCGCTTTGGCGCGTGGCGCGACCTTCTGGCGTCCCTGCTCTAAGGGGTTCGTTCAGAGTATCGAGTCCATCGTTACGCCAGCCATGATGGCCCTATACACTCCGTGGTTTATGGGTCCGAGCTAGTGCCAAAACGCGTTCCCGATTTGTCTCTTCCTACGACAACGGCTCGTTCTCCAATCGTAAAGGTTATCTCGCGACCAAGGTTACCCGGTCACACCCCTTGTGATCAGACGTGAGGACTAGGTTAGTCCTTCGTGTCATTTTTTAAATGTACAACGAAGTTTCTTACGTACTTGTTTAGAATTTAAATCAAGCATAGGTTATGCAAGGATTGTTAGCAATTGATAGAAATTTTTCTTCTATAGCTCTCTGCAAACCTGTGCGATTTGAAATTACGCTTACGTGTATTCGCATCGTTTTAACTTTAATTCAGTTACTATAGCGGGTGTTACCGTTTATTTATTGGATCGAAGTGAGATATAATTCGTGATTTCTTTCTTCATGAGTAAGAAGGATTTATAAGTGTGAAATGAAAGTGACAGAGAATCAGATTAATAACGTATATTTATACTGTTATTGGGAATATCTGATGCAATAGTAGCATCCTTTGTGTCCCTAGGGAGAAGATGAGAAAGACGCAGAGATATAGGAAATGTAGAATTTGATTTGATTTATGTACTCGAGCATACAATAATCTCGGAACATCAAAGTGCACGAGTATCGGATGAATTAAAAGACGTAGTATAAAATCCTGATATTTCCTATCCGGTTCTGCTTTTGCATCTCAACTGTTGCTCGCTTTGAGGTTCGTACTTTCGCGAGCGATCCCGCTTCTTGTAAACCCGGCTTCCAACCGACATTCCGTTGTAACGCCCCGCGAAAAGATGGATACTCGCGATTGTACAAACCCAGAATTATGCAACGCTGTAATTGGAAACGTGCAGCTGCCACGCTCGCGGCTCGCTAAAACTTCGATAGACGTCGTCAAAGTTAGGCATGTCTATGAAGCCGGTTAATAAGAGGAATCTGGCCGGGAATTTCCTGCATCACGGAGCTTTTCAATCTTCTGAAAACGACTTCATACGACGACCGAAGTTTATCTTGGTAACAAGAGCAGGAAATCGTTATTGCTTTCACTCGACCAGCCGACGTTTTCTGAGAAGCGTTTCTTGTATTTTTCTTCCCAGAAGAGCCAATGCGAACAGGCGGGATTTTATACAACACGCGGCTGTGGTAGAAGGACACGATTGCGGATTTACTCCTTTGAGCACGCTCGTGCGACAGGACATATAATAAGTTCGTCGAATGCTGTCCCGTCTCGTGGGATGACGCAGAGATAATTGAGAAGCTGTTGGATTGTGATGAATTTTATTTCAGAATTAGTGAAAGGTTCACGGCTTTACCATCGGGCGTTGAATATAATAACTGTTTTTCATTTTTCAAACCCATTATTCGATAACTCGCCATATGCTTTCTGGGTTTATAAACATTTTCATATGAAGAAGCTATATTTGAAGTGATTAATCTGTAAAATATTTACATATTTATATATATTAATTATGAAAGTGGTTTAATTAGCTAAAATAGGTTATATCGTCCATTTTATTTCTTTTACACGTTTTAAAATTTCAGTGGAGATTCCGTGTCGCTACGTCATCGACTCTTTTACCGAATAATTAAATTTTAGAGCAGTACTCGGAAATGCAAAGTTTGAAACCATAACACCCGAGGTTGTATTTTTAATAGGGTTATTCCACTGCTATCGTATTACCTTCTTCCAGCACTTTTAAATTCATTTCATTCAAGAAACGCCCATTCAGGCTCGTAACTTGCGAGAACGATTTGATTTCCCTCTGACAATTAATTGAATGCAATGAACCTTAATTGCGAACTAATCTCAAACTTCTTCGAATGCTGGCTGACCTTTGATAGTTCAGACCAAGTTAAACTTCATTAGCTAATCGACGAGCTTAATAACATCTCGAGGAATCTGCTTCCATATATACATTTAACATGCACATACCTACTCGATATAGGAATTTTGTAATTAATAATTAACATCCAACGTTATTTTTTATTTTTTCAATAATTGTCATCCGCATATTGAAATCTGCTGTTACATCTAATATATAGGCATACTTCTTCTCTCAATATATACTATATTTTTTTCACAATAACTAAATTGAAATTCGTAAAAGGAGTAAAACTTTCTCGAATAAAATTACCTGGGTACATCGAATTGATGTTAACCCTCTAGGCTCCAGCAGTGGCTCTCAGTCACCATTTATATTCATACTTTAAACCTTAAGTGTTCGTTCATTTTGAAAATGTGTCACCAACGTTTAAAAAATATACGAGAAGCTTCGAATAGTTACACCTGTACAGCAAAAAAATCTTCGAGTACAAAGAGTTAACAAAAAGAAAACAAACAAAAGAATCCGCGAACCATAAATGAAGTATAAGTGTCAAATTCTAACCTCTATCTGTCCGATACTCTGGCGATCGCAAAACTGAATCGATACCCTCTGGTTTCAAATATATCAGAGAATATCAAATTCCGATAGAACGTCAGTTTTAAAGCGCGTGCGAATTCACATTGCTACAGAAACTTCAGAGACCTCTGGTCCATAAAACTGCGACAGCTGCGCGCTTTCGACCCGCTGTTCGATGTTTCGGCTGTGATCGGCTTGCGGCCATGGAACCGTCGAACGTCGTCGCGACGCCGGATCGACAACGGAGTCACGTGACGCGTGTGATGCGCGCGCAGTTCAACGTACGCTCTGCCGTGTGGAATTTCGCGATATCGTCACACGGCAACGGTGAAAGTTTCGCGGTCGTTACATGCTCGCGGACGTAAATGTAATACGCTGTCGACGACCGTTGCTATCGCGTCCCGGGTGTTTATATCTCGTGAATAATCGGCGCTGTGCGCCGCGCCATATTCCGTCGAGCGTTTATTATGATTTACCGCTGGGATGCCGGCTCGCATACGCTCGCAAACGCTCGCATACGGTCCAGACGGTTTTGTGTAATTATCGAACGAATATATGGGAAAGACGGAATGGGGGAAATTGTTCTACTCCCCGTTTTTCTTCGTTTTTCAGCTTCGCCAAGATTTTCGATTTTGCGAATTTTTTTCCGGGCGAGATTTATGGAAGATTAGGCGAAAATCCCTTTGGCCAGGTTTGAGTTAAGCAAAATGAATCTGTTACAAGGAGGTAATGAATTATTCTCGCACAGTTTTCAGTGTACTTTTTCCTTCGGTCTATTAAAGGGGTTTATTAAAGCGGCGGGCTTTAAAATTGAAAATATCTATTCGGCGGAATTTATTGGTCGTGGAAATGCCTCGTAATATTTTATGGGTTTTGTATATGTCACGCGGGGGAATGCGTTATTATGCATGTAGGTTTGTTTCCAATTGTTCAGCAATGTGAATTGTTTCCACGTTAATTTCATGCGTTTCAGTTATTTGTTTAACATGTATTTTTAATTGAATTGGTATTGCAGGTTGTGGGAGGTGACAGTGAATAAACCTCCCGAATGATTATCACACGCGTCATTATCATATAATTATCTTAAAAATTAACATAAATTATGCAATCTACTTTTCGCTACAATTATATGCTGATAATGCATCTAGAGTGTTTGTATTATTTTTGAGGTAATGAAACGACTGTTGTTCCATTTTTCATATTTCAGTCAAATAACGAATAATGGCAGAACTGTTTCCTTATATTCGAAGGGTCATTTTTCTCCCGTTTGTTCTGACTGTTTCAAGTGATATTTTACAAAAGTCAATGTCATTTCCTGTGTTCCTCCTAGTTTATTTTCTGGTGAAAAATTACCAGCTTTAAGCTGCACGAACCAAACTTGAACTGTACTTTCATTTCCATAATCTTTCCCATTTAGCAACTTCTGCGACACCCTTTATCAGATTAAATTTATATAAGAAATCGCACGAATTTTCTGAGTATTTCTGATGGCTGACAATAAGATTGTAATACCATTATTATTGATCTCAGCATTTCATCATATTACTTACTTCGCAGTACATTCTTCACTTCCTCGATCTCTTTCTTTTTTTCATTTTAGCCATAGAGTTCAATTTACTAGATGGCAGTGACCCATGAAATTCGAGCTCCAGGGTAGGGTCATTTAATATGCATCATACTCGAGTTATGGTATTTTGCTCGAATTAAGTGCTTATTCTGCGAAATCTGGATTTGACATGATCTCTTATGAACTTTTATGCGAACGTTCCTTACGATTGGGCCAGTAAAAATGTAAGTAACGTGATATTAACGTAATAGACTCCGCTATCATAAGTTGAAATTCACCCAAGCAGTAGAGGCAATATGAAATTACAGAGTGTTGAAGTATATCCTGAATTTAAAAGGTATTAAAAGTAAGTTACTATTTTTTGCTGCGATATTAACAAGAAATGAACGAGAAAAGTATGCCAAATTCGTAAAGTGGGTTTGACACGTAACATTTTGATAACAATGTGCCATGTCACCAATTTCTAATACAACGCAAACTTGTCAGGCACGCACAATAAATGACATACTTGCAAACAGCCTTTACTGCACAATATGTGTCATCCTTTGTTAGGTTATATAGAGGCCAACGTGTAATACAGGTTATATCTGTCTTACAAAATGAAAAAAGAATCTCACGATCGTACCAATAAACCTTCAAACCCGTATTTTTCGCTCGACAAACGACTCACTTAATCCGCTAATCCGTTCAGATCGACAAAGAATTTCTCTTCTCAAGCTTGCCAAGGAATGTGCTGTCATTTCGTGTTTAACTCTGACAAATGCGACGTTTCTCTGTCTTAAATTTCACATTGGTACGTTTGAGATATTGCAGACTTTATGATCGTTCAACGGATGTCTATATCTGCCAATTCCTTTTCACTGATTCCAAGATTAATGCACGGCTAACGTTCATGCTCGAACTCAGTGTTTATATCAATTGATCGTAGTTGGCGCAGCACTCGACGACCGAGTTCTCGAGATACTTTGTGAATCCGTTTAATGGATAAGTTCGCCAAAATGCACTTGATACCACTCTATGCATTACGACTATAGTTTGTGCATTGTTCTGAGTCAGAAACGACTATAGAACTAAAACTCGGTTAAAGGATTTCGCAGTTTGCTTCTTAGAATGAATGCCTTTACAGTACCGAACAGTTATTGTTCTTTTATATTTAATTTGCGCGGTTAACAAAATTATTACATACATTTTATACATTTTCGATAACTATCGTGTGACGTGGAATAGGGAATAGAGATAGAAATGGGGAACAGGAAAGAAAGGAACATTTCATCCAGGTCCTGTTAGTGGGCTTATCAGCAAGGCTTCCTCGCAGGACCGTACTTTAGATGACAGGATAGTGGCAGTCAAGCGAGAAGATATATCTATATAAAAGGAACAGTTAGGCGAGGGCACTCGAAAATTACGTTTTGCGAATACTCTGACAACAGGAGTGATGAAACTACCATTTAGTATCTTCATGAAAGGACGATAATTTCATAATAAAACAAATCCAAGCTCTCTAATAATTATTTATGCTAAACGTTTAACGAGAAGATGATCAAAATTAATTATCTGACTAATTATGTCTATATTAAATTTATACTCCCTTTGAGAACTTCATCTATCGGCTAAGTTTACGTCTGTACCCGTAAAGCATTTTGTACATGACACCCCATGTCTCAGAAGTTGGGATAATGGAACCTAGTCAAAGGATATATTTCTATAAAATGAATACATACTAGTTAACTTGTCAGCATGATTCTCTAAGGCTCACTTACAGTGTATTATTGGTTTACATTGTTTAAATTTTAAGCCGTAAAATGAATGGCGAAATTCCTCAATACAGTGATCAACAACTTAATAAATGATCCCTGCCAATAAAAACAGAATACAGATATAGGTAAGGCGAGGTGCTACACATACGCTCTCATAAGCTCAAATTGCAACATTCTTTAAAATGTGAAAAAAATTATTTTTATACTCTTATAGTTACTTCATAAAACCGCGCTGTTTTCGGAATGGACAAGCAGATATTTTCGTGAAATTAAATTCCATAAAAATACGCACATTTTCAGCGTTATACACCAAGATCCTTAATTAACGATCGCTAGAATTGCAAACAAGTTGGACGAAAATCCGGGAATGTGCATTAAAAAATGTACATCCCACAGTCTTCTACATTATTCACGTCCCGGTGTACAATACTCCGCCGCGAAGTTTCAGCCTAGTTAAACGGAATGGAACGTTAACATAAATAAATATCGGAGAAATTTCAGAGAAACGCGACCACAGTTGCATTCCCCGGCAAAGAGATGGCGCGCCCGTACGCGGCCACGGACTAACCTAAACCCCAGCGACGACGAGGTTTAATAAACAAACTTCTGCCGTTCACCAAGTAACCTACACTCGAATTCAGGCTTGGTGAACGTGGTTGGAAATTAATGACGAACGGTGGATGGATTGCCCGGGTTGACGCGTCACGGAGGATTCAAATTACAAAACCAGACGTAACGACGTGACAACCATTGAAACAGGAGGATATCAATCTTGCCAGTTACCTTCCTTCGAGATTCTATCGCTGCGGAAATTGAACGACGAGAAAAGTGTGCCACCGTTTGCCCGATGAAATATTACGTAAGGATTCGTCAACGTTTCTGCCACGTGGTCCAAGATGGCCGTTGCATCCGTCATAACGTCGACGTTATTTTAATCCGATTAGCATATTCCATTGCACCAGAAACTATAAGTATTTTAAATAATATAACCACTCAACTGCTTTCGAACTCGATGAAGCTCGTGGACAGCAGATGTTATAATTAGACGGAATCAATGAGACTGAGGTAAAAGAAAATACATTTTTTTTCTACTTAGAAGACTGGTCAGTGACGTCACTTGCTATGCGCCAAAGATATTTCGAACATCGGGTGCCATAAAAAGCAAAGATGACAGTTTTAAATTTGGTTGTTGGATGGCCTAATATGATTAATAAAATTTGAAATCTCGCATGAAAAGTGGAATTAGCTACGTCGATGAGTCCAATTTATGAGGAATTGTTTCGACTTACAATTGGATAATATTAGTTGTTTTGTTAGCTCGAGGAAGTGTCCCGCGGTTACTTTGATTGATTTGTAGTTGTATAACATGAATAGTATTGCAACGTATAATTTGATGAGAAATTAATGGTTGGAATCAGTATATTGAGAATTATATTAGACCATAGGAAAGTTAAATTGATCAACTCTGTCGAGATAAGAGCTCTGAAAGGTTAGGAGTTAATCGTGTGCTATTATCCTTATTACTCTAGAATTCGTAGCTTTGTAGAAATTAGCGTTCAGTTTAGCTTTTAAATGCGACGTATGTAAAAACCTAGTAACAGTATGTGAAAATTGAATATGCAAATTAATCGTAGTCCTTTTGACATCCGACATATAGCTTAAGAATGAAGTATCCCTAGGAAAATAACTAGGCAATTTAAATACCCTTCGAACATTAATTACCTGTGTATATCATGTTCGAATATAATAATAGTGAAAAATAAAAATTGTTGCATGTCTCTTTACCGCTGATTTCGTATCCTTTTACAAGCAATCGAACGTCTGGATATTTCTATATGCAGATGATAATTTTCATAAAGCAACCATGACACAATTATACCTCTCATCTACTTTCCGGAATACTTCCTATATACACCTTAGCAACTTCCCATCGTCTTATTTCCAATTCCTTTTCGCATTAACTCGACGTATTTCTTGGAAATGCTAAGTGCATACCTTGAAAGTCAGTCTTGCTCGCTAAATGAAACGATAGAGGGCGCTATTGACACGGGTCTGCCATCTTTGTACAGTTATTTTTAGGTTAGGAATTAATACAGACGTTGACCTAGCCTAAAGGACATTCGGAAGTCGTTTAAACGAAGTTATGTTGTTTATGCAGACGGGATGTGAACTTCTAACACGTTCTGTAAATAAACTGCGTATACCGTGTAGACATATCGATTCTCGCTTGTTCAAATAACCTGTACCCTCCGGTAACCTTGAATCCCTCTAGGGTCGAGACGTATGGATTCATCGAATTCGTTTTCCTCGATGCTTTTTATAAAATAAAGGGAACAACATAATTTCATTCCCTCGGGGAATGAGCGAGACAACGAAAGTTTGAAATAACCCGAAGCTACGAGGGAAATTGTTTCTTTCGCTAATAGCAGGGTCTAAATAAAACGTAATCAGAGGTTTCGTTGCATTCTTTCTTATCTCTTGCCTCTCATTAAGTATTCATCTCGAGTAAATGAGATAAATAATATTCTCGAGATTTAACTTTTTCTTTATAATGTACGATTCTAAACATTTTTCATTTTCAGTTCCATGACAAAACGACGTAATGTAATATTCGAAAGAACAAGCTCCCTTATAAAGGATAGGTTATATCACAAGTGGAAGAAATACAGAAGCGGACAGTGTACTGTCTCGTAAAGAGCTGAAAACTGGCTATTTAGCAGAGTACTGAGCTGTTACATATAAATGTAATTTTCCTAGGATGGAGTTAATTGAGATAATTGGCTGAGTGGTTCAAACTCGGTTTAAACTTAGTTTCAACTCTATGAGACACGCACATGTAGCCTGTTCCACAACCAAAACTCACCACCCGACATTTTAACGATTAGCAGGTGGTTAATTCAAAAAACAAATCTACATTTCACACCGCGATTTTAAAGGACACCTTTATCATACTGCTCGCAATGCTACGAAGATCCGGAGTAATATTTCTCAATTGATATTCCAAACTTCTGAACAATTATCATGGCACAAGACTGAGGTAACCGATAGAAGGAAAATTGGAAAAAAGATCCGATGATAATTTTTCATAGTTTCAGCGGTCGTTTCAATTTTATCGACTCCCTCTCACCGCAACGAATTCGAAAATCGTTCGCGGAAAGTTGGAAGGGTCGCTTTTATCGCCGTGATCCTCCATTTCCGGGATCCGATTTTTACTCGAAAACTCGAGAAATAGCAATTAGGTCGACGGCGAACGAAGTTATTTATCGAAAAAAAAATCATGGGAATCACGTTATAAAATCTAGTTAAAAATTTAGAAACATAACCTATTTCCAATATTTTTACGCCCCGGAAAATATTTTAAATTGTACGGAAATTTCTGTACCCGCGGGATAATGTCGTATACATAGAACAACATGGAGAATCAATTAGTATACATTTACATGAAATTAGGTAAAATATGTACTCTATTGTGTCAATGCAGTATATAATAAATACCCAATACCAATAGATACCTGTATCAATAGAATCAATTAGAATGTTCAACCATAAATTTCTAGATATTATATCAACTTCATCAGTGACGAATTTTTTTTTCTACTTAACGTTACGACAATTTCTAAGCAGTGATTATAGAGTGGAATAAACCGTTCTTAGCCATGATATTCCACTAGGTACCATTTTTTATTGTCGTGTGATTTTTTATTTATTCTATAACTGATTCCAATTTTCTTTTCGCCTATAATAATCATACGTGCCAGTATCTCTAAAGAGGTTACGTATTCAGCAAAGTGACTAATGGAAAAAGTGGTTGAAGCCATCGACTACAAAATGGGTTAAACGAGTCGCACGCCATACGTCACGAACGTATCATACTTCCGGAAAGAATATCGAGAGACGTTCCGTTACGAGAGTTCATCGCGTATTCAGACGGCGTGCGTATTGCATCGTGTGTTTTCCCACAGTCCAATCGGTTTCGTTACAGCCGTCAATAACATCGCTGTTTATTTCGCTGGGAATAAAATGGAGTACCGTGGATCGCGCGTCATTTATGAGTCTACTGTTCTTTTATTTTTTTCTCCTATTTTTTTAAGTATAAAGACTCACACGGTTTTATTGTTTAAGAACGGGAAAATGCCCGATAGAATAAGCGTGAGGCGAAAGATCTGATGGTAGAAAATTCAGATAGCTATATACGGTGTTTGGCATTCTTTAACACGTTGGGTACCGTAGAGGTTAACGGGGACCAATAGTCTAATTACTAACAGCACCGCACCGTGGCGGTTAGTGGTAACTAGTATTATTACCAGATTAGTGTAAGATTGATCAATAAATAGCGTTGAATTTTTGCTACGGAGGGTATCATTTCTTTCCAGATATAAAATAATGTTCGTAATTTGATCCTTTATTACAGATTAAATTGTCAATATATTGTTTAAGGAAACAATTCTTCATTCAAGTGAAACTTTCAAAATAATTAGCATTTTATACTAGGAACCCAATAGAAGAAGTTAATATAAATGAAAGATTAATTTAGTAATGATATCGGTATTAAACAGAATCAATAACTGCATTTCTACTAATAATAAATTTTCTGATATTATTTATTCTTTCTTTCTTTTTCTCTCAAGGTGATCTTTTTTTTCATTAGAGAAGGGTATACTTGAAAACATAGATTCGAGTATCCCTGAATTAATTCAATGACATGAAATATGTTTATAGCACCGCGAAAGAGAAACTTTTCGTTGGATCATTTATTTTTCAAGTTTATTCAAGGCTATCTATATTTTGTCCCAGGTAAACGTGTGTATAAAAATGTGCACGTAAATACACTCGTATCGTCCCCTATTTTCAACGATCTAAATAATATTTGTAGCAAGAAGAATGACAGATTTGTTTATCGAAATCGGTATTTTTCACCGGGTGCAAAGCGCGTACTTTTTGAAAAAAACTACGTTTGGGTATGTCTGAATCGTCACCTTCGGGTGACCTTGTAGATATGCAACCCTCCTTCTAACCTCTTCTGTCTCCCCTCCATGCTCTTTAATCACCGCGAACGTAGGGCTACAATTAACCTAGCCTACTCGCAACCCGTAATCTCACCCTGATTCAACCCTCTCCCCGGCAGGCTGAGTATCTATTTAAAGAGAATCCAGAGGGTAAGATGTTCGAGCCGGAGTACACAGAGGCGATGAGCTCGGTCTTGGACATGCTGGACAAGTTTGGCGACTTGGTCCTTCCCGAGGACAAAGTCAACGAGAAAGTGTTGTCATTCCTGAAACGAGGGTCCAAGGTGACGGACGAATTGCCAGACAGTAGCGATATGGAGGTCTGCATGGGCGAGAAGATAACGACCTGTGTCACCCCGTGCTTCGCTTACAAGGACACGGACACGTACGAGGGAGAGGACGAATCGGCGTCAGAACACACCGACGTCTGCTGCAGGGACGATTAACAAAGCCTGAACGAGCCGAATGACCTATTCCGATGAACCTCAACCGGCTGGCAATTAATTAATCCTTATCTCGCATAGCAATGATAATATTTGACAACGTCACCCGGAATTCCTGTAATCCGTTCGACGCTCGTACTAATATGCTAAGCTATCCCTACGTTGTACTAAGAGGGATTACACATAGTGCGTCTGTTTTGTTTGGAAACGTGCTTTCATGCACGACGAATCTCGAACAATATGCGTCACATATTGACATTTCGTATAAAAGTATTTCTTCGAACTTGCCGTGACTCTGAAAAATCGCGCGAATTTTTATAAAGAGAGGTAGGAAATTTTAAAGCGGATATGCTCTCAGAATCAATGTGGTCGAAGGAATTATAAATCGCGAATAACTGTTGGCTCAAAATGGTTCAAATTTCTGCCATAAAAATCTGTAATGGAAATGTAGGTTCACGTGTAAAAATTTATGTTCGGTCTTTGATGGGGTTTTCAAGGTTATTGCAGAATCTCCATCATATACGCATACTTTTCGAGATATTTACGAGTTTCCAGATAAAATGAACACCCTTAGTAACATTGGTTTCGATGGTTCGATTGTAGACTTAAACGAATAAGTAATCATTGCATTAAATTTGTGTTAAACGTATAATTCACAGTAACGTTCTATGAATAATCAATAAAATTAGTAGAGTATATTTTCCATTTGATTAAAAATACTTGTTTCTATTAGCCATCATGACTGTGTCACTATGATAGATCTTTTTCCCATTAGTTTACTAAATTTATCCATGACAAAGACTCGAGCACGAGCTATCTTCGATTAATAAATTATAAAATACAAAGTATTAATTTTTCAGACATTTTTTAGTATATAAAACTACGATTTCCTTTACTATGTCTTCTTGAGGAGCAACAGATGCCTGTTTCAGGAGGCCGTTTAAACGACAGAGGAAGCCGTGGGTGGTGGTGTGTCCCGGATGAGTCAGGTGACTGTATCTAACAATAAGATACTTAAAACTACGAAAAATTTACTCCCTCTAATCTTCCATTCTTTATAAAGACCATGATTTTTCAACAAGATGTAATTGAGATATTTCCTCCGAAGCTGATCAACCTTTTTCTGATCTTTCGAGAAACTGTGTACCGGAGAAAAATAAACAGTTTACGAGACGCTTAATCCGACGGGGGATTATTTCAAAGATAAAGTGTCCATTTCTTAATACGAAAGACTTAGAAGGGGACGAAGCAGAGGAAATTGCTTGCACCCGATGCTGCACGTGACCGCTATAACAGCGGAAACGGTTCATGCGACGCGTTCATTTTGGTAGGTTAATTGCTGCCACGCGTAATTTATCGCAGAACAAATAAAAATATAGCGCTGAAAGTTTTCGTGTTTCAAAAGTTTCCATTGCTTGCAACGTAAAATATTTTTCCGGACTGGGTAATCCAATAAGATTGTCACGCGTGCTAATAACCAAACGCGGCAGCTTTCGTGTCGCAAGAAAAGCAAAATCTACTCTACCAATAAACATCGACGACCTGCAATCTTGAACAAGTACATAAATACTGCTCAAACGTTATTACGCTACTTTCTACAGAGCAGTTTCACGCGTTGCAAACCAACAGAGCTCGTTTCGTTCGATAATCGAGTCGTGTCCAGCATTCGAAGTAAAATCCGACGTCCGACGCCGACCTCGCCTGTTGCATACGCGTCGCCGGAAGTGCGGCCATATGCGAAACTCACGCGTCTCCATTAGGACCAGAAATCGAGAAATCGAGTAACCGAATCAGCTTGCTTAGATCTCGAGTATAAAATATTATATAAATATTATATAATTGACAAATCGAAAATGTGGATTAAAATTTTTGAAAATCCTCCCTGTATTTATTTCTCCCGAAAATATTTATTAAATATAATTGTGTTTAGTAGGAGACCTTGGACGACGGTTATGATT